>JAQGAF010004025.1:0-15540 GCA_034687865.1 Kryphioiulus occultus
ATCCGAAAGAGCCGCCACACAGGGAAAATCACCTGCCCAAAATTTTCCCACCGACCTCGGCCGGGATGCGAACCCGCTTGGGTCGAGTGGCCAGTGCGCTACCACTCGGCCGCCGGCGCTGGCAGTATAATGCTTGTGAATGGGCCAAGGCGTATTGTTGAAGGCAAAATTTACATAAGTGTGGGTTTACGTCACAAAAAAGAATTAAATCGAAATAAAGTATACTTTTTAAGTAATAAGCGATCTATTTTTTTTTCACATACCAGCTTTTACAACTAGTTTAAACTCCTCAATTTATTTATCCTCCGAAGACGTTGAAAGTTTCTCAGCCGCCATTTTAACCCCTTTTTTCTGCTTTTTCCCTCAGTTTCCTCCCAGGCCTACTTATTATTCGAAACGACGGGCGCGCAAGTTATTTATCTGGAGTCGACTTCCCCGCCAAGAAATGGTTAGAAGAAAGAGTGCAGTCGATGGAAAAAGAGGAAATGAATTACAATGAATATACGCATAACTTGATCCCACTCGGGCTCAACTCGTAGCATTTTGCAATTTTGGCGAAATCAGCTACACCGACACACTTCAGTGCTCGTTCGGGTTTTCTTCTACACATAATGCGCCACTAGAACTCCACTTTATATGTATGGCGATTGCCAATGATGGAGATTAACCGGATCCAACCACCCAGCGCCCTCTGGCGGTGGCTGGCAAAGTCAGCCTCTGTTTTCTTGGCCTCTGAAGTAATTATTTTGGCCTGGTTTCTTGTTCAGTCAGGCTCGGGTCAAATTTACGTTAGCTTTTGCCTCGCTTCCCCAAAAATGGAGGTTGGCTGGCAATTATGATTTCAACGAGTGGATAAATTGGGGTGGATGGAGATGGGGAGGGAGTGGTGGCGCTGGTGCAGCGCTCATAGTTTAAAGGTCAAATTGAGCAACGAAAACAACGCTGCAATAAAAACAAATTTTCGGGGACTACGGATTAGAGCCTGATCCAAATGATCACAAAATAAAGTAGAACATGTCCTAACAAAAATTATGTAAAGTAATATCCTCTATAAACTAATGAGAAAATGATTTTAATCTCATGGTTCTCTAATCTATAGTCCTAACATGGTTATTTGGGATAAAATCCTAAAGCGTTATTTTACTGAAAAAAGCACGTTTTTTTCTCATATTGCATTCACGCAAATTGTTTATGTGGGAATTTCAAATGCAAGCGTTTGCGAAGTATAGTTTGTGTTGAGAATTCGACAAAATGTAGAAAAATACTAGCGGCTTCTTAGAAATGCTTGATCTAGCAAAATTTGGCGTCCTATAAATAATTGTCTAAGTTTCCTGGGCGTCAAATTTGTGGAGACGCCATGTTTATGAGTGGAAGACATCTTTCCCAACTAATAATAAACCTCCATAAACTAATATTCAGCACCGGTCCGAAGATTATTATTGTAGACAGGAATGATATTTCCACCTTGCATGTCTAACATTCAATAATGACCCTATCCAGCTAGGGGGGTTTATTTTTTCTATTTTGAGTTTAACCTAACCATACATAACCTAGCCTCAAATAAAATTGCATTTTCTTTGTTTAGCTGCTAATCCTTCAGGCAATCTCTGCCAGCCTACGAGCCGCCAGATGAAGCCCACCTTCTCATTGTGTCTATGGCGGGGCAGGGTCAAATCTTTTGTTAAGCCAACTTTTCTTCTGTGTTTCGAACCGTTTAATGTACACGGGAGCGCTCAAAAGAAAATTAAGTTTCTGATATTTACCCATTTGGGATTTAAAATGCAGTTATTTACTTTGGCGTCCCGAAAAGGAGCAATAAAATCAAAGGCCGCCTTAAAGGTCGACTCAATGTTTACATAAGGTTTCCAATTTTAAAGAAATAAGGTTAGTACAGGGCATAAAAAGTGCAACTGTGCAGAAAACTTACAAGTTGTTACGACCCTTGCACCCAATCGACCCTATAATGCACAAGTCAAACCAGAAAATTGTCGGATGTACATGTACAGTACTAGTGAATATGCCTTGCTCCAAATGTATATAAAAATGTGTACATATGTTTCAACTTACTTGTCTAGCATACGTTTAATTATACCTGTCATAGCTGTCTCAATTTATCCTCTTTTGTGTTTATTCTACCCTTACATGTAGGTAACTAGCTAACTTATCCTAAAACTAATTGGTTTGTTTTTCCTGACCCAACCGCAGGCAATCAATGCCAACCTACGAGCCTTTAGGAGAAGGTCACTTTCTCATAGTGTCTCTTCTAGAGTAGGGCAGCAGCAGGGCATATTCCGAATATTTAACAATTAGGACATTTTCCAGTGTCTGCATTGGGCATAATTTCACTAGTACCACCATTGTAGTTGCATCATTATAAATTCATAATATCTGACGGTTCTTGGATACGTGTTTGTCATAACGATTACCATAATGCAAATCAGAGCAAAAATAGAAACTATCTACATGTACAAGAGACAAACGAAAACGTTTGTTTGGATGGTCGTGTTGTGGAATATGCTCAACAGTTATAAATGCATGCACACGCAGACAGAGGGGGATTTCATGCCATGTCCCCTGCCTGTAACAGCATTTTCAAATAACTTCATGAGGAAAATATGAGCTATGATATGCACTTTACAGTCTGATATAAAACCGGCACAAAATTGAAAGCCTCCTAGCAGAAGCAGGAAACAAGAATCTGGGGGACATTCCCAGCAGTGCAGGTTCAAGAGGTCAGGCCATCAACATTGTTCCAGCAGTGGCAGAACAATGGCCTGCGACTTGCCGCCACAGTGGAATAACAGATTCACGAATTATGATTATTGCAAACAATAAAAGGGTCTTATGAATTCCCAGAATTGTCTTTTTGGAATTTTCTGGAAAAGCAATGTGGTCGTTTCTTGAAATTCGCCAGAAATGCAGCAAAGGAGCGAGTACAAATTGATTGCATCTTCTCCAGCTTAAGTGTTTAGCAAACAAAGGCTGGAACAAACTGGCCTCATTCGTTAAAACAACCAATCAGAAGTGGTCTTTGTCGTCCCCCTAATGCCACGGTTCTTGGACCTTCCTTTGTCTTAAGCCATCCGAATCCACATTGATGCGTTAACAATAGGCCTCAAGCCAGGTTCCCCCATTGGAGTTTCTTCCCATTGCAAAGTCAAGTGTCATCAGCCTTGTACACACAATACTCCACAGTGCAATGGATGGCCTTCCAAACTCCATTCAAAGGCCCTCGTCAACGGATTCCCACATGATTTTGGATTTTTATCCAAGATTTTAATCGAACGGAATTTCGAAGGATGACGCATCTAAAAGCTTTTTCCCTGACGGTATAAATCCGATAAGATCCATTACAGATCCTTGCTAAAGGAATTAGGACATCGATGACATCCTTCGTGTGAAATGCAACTTTCTGAATATCGTTCCATGGCGCTTCTCCTGCACATAAATAAAACATGAACAACGCAAGGTTCAAGTCGAAACCTTTCAAGTGTGATTAATATAAATTTTGGAGCACTTCCTCGCCTTTTAAAGTAATTAGGTGTAACTCGTGGTTAGGAGTAGATTGCACTATGCCAGACTATTTTAGGATGGATGCTGTCAGCATAACTTTTGCGTGCTCAACAATATATCGTGGATGTGGATTATAACTTTTGAGTGATCAATAACATATCGTGGATGTGGATTATAACTTACACTACAGTATGTTTACATGTGGACCTAGTGTTAACTTAAATAAAGCAAGCTTAAACCTAGTTACTTAGATAAAGTAAGATGTGGATTTACATGACCAAAGTTACAGTTTATATATGTTGCAAAAGCTTTGAGTAATCTGACTACTAAAACCAGATGCAGTAAATGCAAACAATGTGGAAATGTGCTACAAATTCAGAGGATTACATACAGAAAATGCACCAAGGAGGCTGCATGAGCAAGCTACACCATGGAAAATAGTAGTGACCCCTTTGTAGGCAAGTTTGGTGTCTACGTGAATGAGGAGCTTCGCTGAATCTGCTTTTAGCGTTACCACAAACAACAGGAAAAAGGCAGCCACGTGTTCACTTCTAGTTAAATCTGCTTTAGGTATTTATGTGATATAGGGGACTTAGATTAAGTTACTTGGACTGAGTGTCTTGAATCAAACTACCCCCAAACTAACCGCGTAACTCAATTCAAATTAAAGTAGCTAAAACATGTTTACATGCAAGACAAATTAAGATTCTTCGTTTACGTTAGGTTAAGCCCAAAGTCTGCATGTAAACGTAATAGTAAATGCATTGCAGTGCCGTACCCAAGGGGGGGGGGCTGTAGCCCCTCCCGAAATTTTCACGAAATCGTAACATTAACAACATTAAATACTCTCCATATAAAAGCTCCATACGTTAGCTCCATATAAAACAATTTTGTTGAAAGAAAAATATTGCTCAAAATGTTGTTGCTACTGTCGTAAAAACCATAAAACATACACTTTGAAAAGCAGTAGGTCTAATGTATTCTTTGAACTCATTTGTTTAAAACAGTGTATAAACATTAAAGCAAAGCCGCCTCGCCTACGTTTTACTGCGAAATTCCCTGAATTTTTATACTTAAAGTTCCCTAGGGAATATCTCTAGAAATCTGGGCAAATCCTTTTCAACTTGAATGAGACGAACTTGACGAAATTAAAGCATTTTCTCAGAGCTAACAAATAGCAACATCTTTCACAAACTATGACAAAAATTATGCTTAGTCTGAGAACATCTTAACTGCACGTAAACGATGTTATCTTTAGATTTCCCTTAAATTAAGACACATCATTGACTTTCTATTCATGTTCTCGCCTCTTTTGTTTACAGCAGTTTTCTGCAAAATCGTCTAATTTAAATACATACTTGTGGAAAAATACAGTAAACATCTCGAAGGATTTTACACGTAATAAAATGCGTTATCAGACTTAATCTGATTAACTCTTTTGTGGACGTTACACAGATATAATGCAGCCTAAGAGTTTACTAAAGGAAGCTTAAACAGAAAAAAATCTAAACCTAGAACGTCATTCCAGAAATCCACAGCTGCAAATTTTTTGAAAGTGCCGAACCCAGTCTGACAGAAATTGGAACAAATGTGTTGAATCGGGAAAAAGCTTGCCAAATGCAGCGTATATCAAAGCCGATTTTCAATTCTTTTTCACGTCTGCAAGATGCGAATCATGCGATTACGCAGAAGAGTGCAATTGGCATATTTCCATACATTGCACAGTTGAAAATAGATCCTTTTCTTTTGGGGATTTTGTTTATCGGCAAACCAACAGAATGGACAATCGGCCAAGAGAAACGATTTGGGAATGACTAATACTTGATTTCGATGCCTGGTCTTCTTGGGATTTAATCAATAGACATTTCTAAGGACAATTGTAGGCATATATTCCGACTGAAATTATATGCAGGTTGAACATAACCAATGACTTGCATATAATCGAGTGGAGAAATGCAAATTCCTAAGCCATATACAGTAAATCATCCAAGATGACCCTTCTGTCATATCTGACCATTGTGTAATTGGATTGCAATCCTAAATACAGTATTTATGCACGATTCCGGGTAATGTCCTTAAATTTAACATTTAACATTCATATTCTGTTAAGTTGATAAATGACTAACAAGCTCAGATTTACAATCATCATTTCGCGATTCGTTTGCATCTCGTACTAATATTAAGATGTAACATCGATGACCATCAAAATATGTTGTTTCAAGACGTAAAGTGCAGGAGCAATGCATTCTACGAACTTATGTACAAACATGGGTGTGAATATATATTTGAAATATCAAATTTGGGATATACTGTAATGCAAAATTATTAAAAGCAATTAATCAATCAAAACCATCAAAATTGGAACAAATGTGTTCAATCAAAATCAAAAACAATGATGGTGGTGTCCATGCACCCTAATGCGCAGGTAACTGTCCAATAAATTGGGTGGATATAGTGCACTCCCAACCACATGTATTACTTAGCGGTAATAGGGTACTGAGTTGAATTGAATAACATTGGAAAATTCATCTTTAATATGGCATGTAAAAGGTTTTTCTTGGTATTCAATAAAGCCCAACATTGACATTCACCCATAGTTGAACGAAAGGCTGGAACAGAAGCACGCACTCACGTATACGTTTCGAAAATTCGTTTTTCTGTGCGCTTTCGAGCTATAAATCACGCGCTTTCGATTACATTTTTACCAGACACGTGTACGTTTCGAAATAGGGGCTAGGCCGCAGTATCCAATGTATTTTTGCACGCTTAAAACTTAATTAAAATGAGAAAGGCATTACATTAATCTTCTCAATTTTAATTCAAGAAAATGCTTCGCGAATTGAGCCTGTCTAACAAATTTCAGCACTCCAAAAATTGATCGAACCGAAAGACGCCAAACCAGTCGTCTTAAACAAAAATTTTAAAAAGAAGGGGTTCAAGATCAAAATATTTCTATCGCTCATGACTCTTTGCAATATAATTTGGCCTGTGGAAAGGAACGGATGCACAATGATCCCAAACATCGATTACTGTAGCCAACAAAAAATAGTATTTATTATTAGAGAGCCATACCACTTAGGACACAGTTTTGCTTCCACTTGTAGTGACTATACCCGTCATATCAGCTCCTGGATGTGTGACATATTCGTCCGCAAATGAGCAATTTTGACTCGATCCCGAGTTGTTCTCAAAATATGTTCAGCAAGTTATTAAATGGACGTTTTCTTTAAGTGCCCGAGAAGAAAAGCCATTCAAAAAGCCCAAACTTGCACCTCCCTCACCATAGTCTCGATAACATGTTAGGCGTCAGCATCTTCCAGCTCAACTACCTTAATAAAGTCGTAAGGAAGGCGTAACAAATGCTCGAATAATAGTGGCAGCTTTCCATATTGCCATGCACGCGTGGAAAAATCGCAGTTCAAGAGCCAGCAAAAATATGCTCGTTAAGCCAGCCGATTATATTTATGCTGGAAAAATGCAATTTCATGCACAGTATTTTCAATTAGGAGAGAGACCTTTATAATGACGCCTTCTAAGTGACTAGTCTCCACCATGCGCCATTATCATCGTGTTGCTAATGGGAAACGCTATTTTCTTTGAAAATTACGACTTGCTTTCCATCACAAATATTATTGTAAAACAGAAACAACATATTATATACATCTTTTGCCGGCCAATAAAAATCGGCGAGCTCCAGGGACGTTAGGTATTAAGGCATGAGTTTGATTAAAATGTGGGGAAATGTGCGCCATCTAATGATGTTTTGAAAGGTTGGAAATAATGCGGCATTAGGGGGCTTAGAACGTGCAAGAGTAGATGGCGCATTTGCATACAGCGAACCATAAAGCTTTCATTCCTTACCGATCAATGATGGAAATGGCCTGGCCTGCTGAAAGTGAATTAGATCCATGTGCATGCAATCCAAATCTGGAACAGGAGGTAAAGGGTTGTGGCAGAGCTGCAAATTGAAAACGAACAAAATTAATTTCCTCTCCTTGAAAGGCAGGGGCGCCACATTCCTTCAATTCCTCTGATAACTGAGCTTTCAAAAATGGCTTTCCAAATGCTGACTATTACGAGCGCGTCTCTGGGGACCAAAGTCCCAGACCAATGTTTAGGTAAGTACTGAATCACTTGGCTTCCAATTTGCAAACATGAAGAGTTGGAAGTGCCTGGAAATCAACTCTCAGGAAGGGAAAAACTCAACAGTGTAGTGAACAATATTGCTTGATAAATTTATTTTGGTGCACACATTTATTTTACGTGTAGAACAAAAAAAATTTAGTAAAAGAAAGTATTTCAGTAAAAAACTAACGTTGAAGTTGCATTAAGAAAATTTGCACGAGTACCTAGTAAATAGGGGGTGTCAATCCAAAAAAAAAATTATTGTAATTTAAATTGCGCGCATCCGCACAATGACCAAAACTGGTTTTCAGGTTTTCGTAGCCGTATGCACATGCGCACATCAATTAGTCAATTTTCAATTACAATTATTTGTAATTATTTATTTTTCAATTACTTCTAAAAAAATTATTGTCTCAAACAATAATATTTTCAAGAACGAGTTTGAGGAAACATGTTTCCACAAACAAGGTGTCCACATTAGCAGCAATTAGCAGCAAACAAAGGAAATGTTTCCACAAATTTGTCTCACGTGCTAGAAATCTAGAAATATTTTAAGGAAACGTGTTTCACAAATCATGTTTTCAGGAAATGCTTGCCATGTCCTTTTTCTTTTAATTTGACAATGGATATACACTGTAAGGTTTCCTTGATTTTGACATCAAAGATTAGAAAACTCACTTTTAAAACGATTTTTACTTGTTGATCCTGGAATATTGCAATTTTTAGAGCAGTACTACAGAATCTGCACAGGATATGAAAACGTGGGCTGCTCCAAACCTGGCGGTTGAGCAGCTAAATAACGAAATTAACGTAAGCTTTTAGGTTAGTTTAGGTCCATAATCAATTCATCCTCACTACTGCAGGTGTACGACGGCACATTCCGCACATTGCATTAAGCTTAAAAAAACATGTTTGGGGATTTTGGCAATTGCAGAGTAATGATTTGGCACCATCCTCATACAACTTGAGAGCATATTTTGAATGTTGGGAATATGAACGGAGCTGTCCAAACGGAAGGACATGACTTCATTAAACAGCACAGCATTAAATAAATGAGCGACCTCATGTAGAGGCTGTAGAGCGCCATAAAGAGAGGTCAACATGTTTCAAATTTGATAACCTGGCAGCACACTAAATTGGACATAATTGCGGAAGTTCAAAGTGTCCAAAAATCATAAATTATTCGACATTTGCAAGCTATGACGAATAAAGTAAAAACCTATGAGTGTTGAGAAACTTGATAAACATTTATATGCAGCATATTATGCATATCCGCAATAGCCTTGATGCCCTATACGGTTAAAACCTCGAATTGCTGATGAGAACGATGTTTTCCTCTTTTGCACCAAGGACATACTGTAAGTAAAATTGTAGCGCTTCACAAATATTTATATTACTTTTTGAATCGATAAAGATTTTCAGCGTTGCTCTTTTAATGATCAATTCCAGCAGGCAGCAGTACATGCATATAGAAATGCTTAAGTCAATAAAGGAGGTTATATGGTGCACTCAATAAGATAACCACATGACCCGAGGGTTACTTTAATATTTTGATAAAGGTTTTAGGAAAGGTTATAAAACTGCCCAGCTTGGCCAACAGGGTCAGCACAGCAAACGTTATTTCCAAAGCATAGGTGGCCAACCTCTTCTAGAGAATCTCATGTTGATATTAGAAAAGGGGAATACGTGTATAAAGGGATCCAGATAATACCCCAGTGATATAAGATGAAAAAAATACATTCCGGAATATGCTCGGCACCAAATTTGATAAAAAATATGTGTATATCAACCCTACTTGCTTAGTAAACAAGAAGCTGCGTAGCTGCCACAATTTTTCCTAATTTTTTTTTCGTTTGTTTTTGTGCTTTTTCTTTTCTTGTGTTGTTTTGTGTTTTCTTGCACTTGTGCTAACCTAAACTAAATTAGAAATGCAATTGCTTTATTTACATGTATCTGCATTTAATGGGAGGCAATCACTCCATGCCTATGAGTCATTTTTAGACGCCCACTTTCCCAGTGTCCGTCTATGCATGAGTGGGGAGACAACAGGGCATATTCCGAAGTACAGCCAATGAAAACACCAAAATACCAACTAGAATACATACAAATAATTTAACTCACTTTCTAAAAAGCTCTAAACTGAAAGCCTATAATTTATACCGGGTGTTATGATAACAATTCGCCTAAGGTTTTTTTCTTTCCTTATTAACATTTAGAAAATAATGTAAGCAAAATTCACTATATCCATTATTTATGATTTTGCTTTAGCAGACTTCGTCGTTCCTTTCATTATTATTTATAAAAACAAACATGTGCAATAAAATCCAATATTTTTTTTAATAGAATTCGAAACATTCCCCAAACGACAGTTCATTCTTTGTTGAAACGTTTCAAATACATTTCAGCAAAATTTACTAATATCAATAACCTACGATCATTTTATTCAAAATATATGTATGCCTACAATATGCCTTTCACTGTGAATATTGCTGAACAGTACGAAAAATGCGTTATTCAAAATTGTCTTAATCCGTATTAATATTATTTTGGTGAGGCCCCAACCATCCCTTTGCTGTTATGTCAAAGGAGTTTCCAAACAAATAACCACTTGTGTTTTTGTGTGTTAATTATCAGCTGCAAAAAATGAGCTGCTGATAAACCGCCACCACTTCAAACACACGTGCGCATGTCATTTGCCTTCAGTCTAAATGCTCATTATTGTTATGAAAGGATTAATATCAGTAGTTCACGTCTTTCATCTAAAGGCAAGAAACACCGTTCACCCACCATGTACATGTATAGTTTAATCCTTTATAAATGTTTCATGATTAAATCTGAATCTGGCTCTGCTGAGCAAACACACCAAAAGTCATAGAAGTAATGAAAACAATTCGAAACGGATTGTTTCCACAGAAGTACACAACAAAGCCAGTTTCTTCTATCCTTATGCTGACTGCTCAAAGTTCACCTTATTTACGAGGTTATTATGCCCATTTTTTCTTACTGCTTAAAAAACAGATCTTGGCAAGTTTCATTTCGACTGAATGGCGGAAGCGTGCATAATGTGCAATGAAAAGAGCATCCGCGCTACATGTCTTAAGCTTCTTTACTTCCATTAATTAGCCAAATGGAACTTTTTTAATTAAGCTCGCAACATGCAAGCGGCTACACTTCGTCTAGGCCTCGGGCTAGAGTCAATGCGAACATGATTTTCTTAATTTCTTTTAATTAGACAGACTAAAATGATCTAGGCTTAATACTGTCAGGAGAAACTGCTTCACTTCGGAGAAGAAAGCCGCGAGTGCACGTACCATAAATCTTACTTCCAGATGAGTAAGTTTGCACTTCGAAGATAAAAAATGGGGCATGAAATAAGCGCGAATCAGGTTTATCCAAAGAAAGAAGCAATTAAACGTGAACAAACGTTCTTTAATTTCTTTGAGATGCTGGGCCGAACGAAAAAAAAACATGTGTAATATGAAAATTAAGGCTGAATTTTAGTGCTGTGCCGTATATTCACGTTATACCTGGTGAGGCAAAACAACTCACCAAGTTATGGACCATGCGCAATCCAATGATGAAGGGACTAGCTTTGATCTTAGAATTCATTTTAAGGTTCTTGAATTCATAACAGGGTGTCTACTGAATTGTAATTTCATTTTTACAGTATTTCCAAAATATTCCAGTACATATATTCATTTTTTTAAAACATTTCTAGGAAACTAATTAAAAAGAAAAAACTCACAAATGGTGGTTTTATTTCATATCTTTAAAAAAATGTAATTCAGGTAATATTAAAAAATAAGGGAACACCTTAAACTACGGGAAAATGACGGATTGCGGGCAGCATGAGAGTTATTTGTAGGTTGTTTTCGCAATAATGAATTGAAAATTGAAAATATCCAGTATCAAGTAAAAGCTCTAGAATATTTCCAGGTTTTCGAATCCCGTAGATACCCTATATAAATTCTAATCATCTTCTCAAGATGATAGAGCATACTCAAATTAATCTGAAATACATATACTATTATTTCATTTATTTGCATGATGTACAAACCCCAAAAATAAACACGATGCAAAATACTGTTTCATTATTTCGTGCACTAATTTTATCCTTTTAGTTTATTTATCTGTTTAGCATATATTTGGAGTAAGTACTATAAATGGGCTTCTTGTAATTAAGCACATATTTCGGTATTACAGAATATGCCCTGCTACGAATATGCACAAAACGTACTATACATGTACATGTATATTGCAATTGTACTTGACTAGCAGACAAGACTGATACCCGTACTAGCTGCCGCAACTCATTAAATTGCCTTTATATTTGCCTGTGTTTTTTCTTTTAATTGTGTTTCTTCCTAACCTAACCTTAACATAACTAAAAATGTAATTTATTTTGCTGCCCCAACAGCAGGCAATCACTGCAAGCATACGAGTCGTTAGGGAAAGCTCACTTTATCACACTGTTTCTGCTGGGGTTTATCAACGGGCTTCCCAGACCTGGAAATCCTGTAAAAGTCAGGGAAATTGAAACGGCCTGGAAAAGTCAGGGAAAATTGATTTACTATGAAAACTTATGATTCAACAAATCAATACTCGATTTTTCAAAGCTAATTAATAATTAGCACAAAAATCAAGAGATGACAAACAATTATGTAAAAGAAATTTAGAAAAACTAATTTAATCTCCTGTTTACATACATGTATAGTAAGCAGTACATGTAAATATAGCCTTTCTTACATTGGCATGCCAATTTTTTTTCTCTTTCTGTGGTCATGGTAGTCAAGGAAATTTTTTTCAAAAGCTGAAAAAGTCAGGGAAGTTCAAAACGTCATTTCTGGGGTAACTCTGGGGCAGTAGAAGGGCATATTCCGAACTACAACCAACATTACATGTTAGGTTAGGTTAGATTAAACAGCACCAAGAAAAAACAAGACATAAAAGGATAAATTCTGACAGCTAGCTAGAACATACGCACGCCATTCAACCAAATGTAAGTATGTGCATATCTGGAGCAGGGACTATTCTAAACTACAGTGTATACCTAAAATTACAGTCGAACTTGGTTATGACGAGCATCAAGGG
Source organism: Kryphioiulus occultus (assembly GCA_034687865.1). Classification (NCBI taxonomy): domain Eukaryota; kingdom Metazoa; phylum Arthropoda; class Diplopoda; order Julida; family Julidae; genus Kryphioiulus; species Kryphioiulus occultus. Next base: position 12,730 of record JAQGAF010004025.1, read on the forward strand.
GCCGACCTATAACCGTTACTCGCTATATCCGTGAAGAGCAAAATTTGCCATAGATTTAACGATAACTGTGAATTAATATGCAATTTATGTGCTGAGAAAACATTTCAGGTACAAGTAATTGTATTTTGTCACAATAGTCGTGATTTACAGACCCACCACCCCATGTGTCAGCACTCGACATCATTTTCATCCAAATCTGTATACAAATTAGATCTTAAATAAATAATTTTTGTCACACAAAAGCACAAGATCGCACTGAAATTCGATAAGCTTAAATCAAATTTGTAAACCCCTTCACCAAGATGATGATGTAATTCTTTGACGTCCCAAAGTGTCATACATGTAGGTGGGGAAATGACTAATGACTGCACTACATGTAATGGCTAGCTTCCGTTTTTGCCTTGGCCGGATGTTTATTTTTCTGTAGTTTGCACACACAAAAATTCCGGTGGGGACACCTGAGGGTAAACTCGAACTTTGGTGTCTTGGAAACCGTATTTTCTAAAATTTGCTCGTTATATCCGAGAAGTGTGCTCGTTATAACCGTGTAGGATTCTATGGAAATATGCATAAACCAAATCTGTTATGGCAATTTGCTCGTTATAACCGAGATCTCGTTATAACAATGATCGTTATAACCGAGATCTCGTTATAACAATGATCGTTATAACCGAGTTCGATTGTAATGTAAGAAATACACAAACTACATGTACACTAGGCCTGTACAAAGATGTAAATTGTTATAACTTACTGCCTGTAATATAACAATTTATTAGACATTTTACCATCGTGCATTTTCTGTTTCGTTGATATACATGTACGATAAGTTCATAAATAAATCCTCAACATAAGTTGACTTATAAATGTTGTCACCGTGCAGAATATAAGGGTTAGGTTTAGGCACCGTTGTATATGTTCGTCTGGCACTTTTTCTTCGCTGGTGCGGAATTCGCAATTAACGCAGTTGGAAATGTCATATCGTGAAGCTTATCAGAGCAGAGCACCATGAAATGAACTACTTCGCCATAAATATATCACGGGTAAAGCCACCAGGTGAAAATAAACGTTATTAATACTGTTGGCATTTAGGAAGCGATAAAGAAAACAGCGGAGTTCCAACGACTGGTTCCACTGCTTTTACAATCCATAAATACAAATTATTGTTATGCTCGAATTTATTCGCTTTAAATTAACTGATAATGTAAGATGGAACACGTGAAACTTTCAAGTTGCACAGTTTTCCAGATGGCCATATTCAGGAATCCCTGAATTGCCCTCGCGTCAAATAATTTTCATATATACGGTTAGTAGGATGCCGAGTTATTTTCCAGGCCCATGTCTGGATTTGTAGCAGGCTGGAATGAAATCACTTTTGCGCAAATATTGGCCTAAATAACATCAATTCTTGGGGTCCAATAAATACATTTGCGCGAGTATCTGGCCTAAATGTATTCGTAGAAGCCATCAACATACTAACCCAAAAGCTTACTGAACTCAATATTTGGATTTGCAATGAAGATATCACCAGTTATAAAAGCTAGGGTATTTCAAAATCGTAATTTATCAAATGCGAACAAACAATCGCCATGAAAACCCTAGATGTCACAATGCTTCGTTTATCAATGAAAAACAATGCAAGCGAATTCATGTCTTCAGCATATCCCAAAAATCAGTTTCTTTAAGTTATATAAACCTTCGAAAACTGAAAACGTTTTTATTTGCGAAACTTAATTGTTCACGTAATTTGTTAGCGTATCTTCAATGAACGCATGATCCAAAAAAGTTTGGCAGAGATAACCAATGAAACAATCCTCCCATTTCCAATAACACCTGATATTTTGTACTTCTGTGCGAATTTGGTATGTCAAAGTATCAATAAATCATAAGGTACTTAAAACGAAATTTTTCATTCAGTCTTGTCGTGCCATCTGAGCGAAAATATATGGGCTGCCAATCAGGAATTTCAGCAGGCACAAAATCGATAATACCTATCTTATTTGATAGACGAATCCCCGAAAAATTTCTCTCATAAACATAGGGTACACACCTTTAATGGTTCGATATTTTTCCAGACAATGCTCCATTCATCGAAAAGAATAAAACGATTGAATCGTGTATTTGAGTAGTGACAAGGAAGCTCTTGCTTGCGCATTGTATACTCGCATTATGTACTGTGCATGTATATTTGAAAATTCGGAGATTGCAACACAAGCTTTGAACAATTGTCCACTATTAATGGAAAATAAATTACCCCTTTAAAATTTGTAAGAATACGATGCAAACTGTACTGTTTCTGCAGCGTGTAACAAGTGCAAACTGCAGTCATTAGATTACTGATTCTAAATTAGACAAGTAAATCATGTAAAAATGAATTTATCTTAATGCCTTATCGAAAATGCTACTGGTGTTACGTCATATCATTTCAGAAACGCACATCAAACCTAAAATTATTTCACATATACATTTGTTAGTGCAAAAAATGTGTAAATTTCCACCCTACTTGTCAATTAAATAAGAATGACACTTGTCTTAGCAGTCAGAATTTCTCATTTTTACGTTTTTTATGTTTTTATGTTTATTATAACCTAATTAAACAATCCTAAGCTACAAATTTAATTTCTTATATAGCTTGCCCTAACCGGGGGCAATCACTGCAAGTCTACGAGCCATTAGGAGAAACCCACTTCCTCATTGTCCCTAGGCCGTAGTATAGCCAAATAGAGTAGAACTTCTGTAAGTTGACCACACAAAGTACTGTCATAAACTGGTCAACATAAGGAGTTGGTCAACATATGTAAAAAAGGCTTGTAC
>JAQGAF010004026.1:0-15536 GCA_034687865.1 Kryphioiulus occultus
AAACGCTTCAATTTTGTGCATAATTCGGCATCTGTTTCTGCAGAAAAAATTCTGCAGAATATGCAGAATTATGCAGAATTTTTTTCAGTAGGGTTCACATGCATACAGTATACCTGATTTGTTTCACAATTTTCATTTAATGTTTTTGAAAAAAAAAATTCGCATTTTACACGCATAATTCCATCCCGTGCTTCGGTCAAGATTTCATATTTTATTTCAAGCTAAAATTAGCAGTTTTGAAGTTGGCTATAATGAGCATTTCATCAAATCGTGCAAAAGAACCAAAACAGGGCAAAAAATTGTAAATGATGCTATTTATTTACAAATCTGGTGGCAATCAGTACAGTTTTGAACAATGTAGCTTCAAAAATGCAATCCAGAATAGATGATTATCCATGTGACCTACAGGAGTAAAACAAGACAAAGATTGTATTACTGGACGAATTCCTTTCACGACTACGGAACTCTTTACAAATTAGCAGCTTGCTTGGAATTTTCAAAAAAAGCTTGCAATTTTAATTACGATTCTTTCACGCATGTCAACAACCCCGAAGACAATTGGTAAATGTTTGATAAATTGATAAACCATTTAATGCTGCGTAATTTTTATGTTTTATTTTTAGAGGAAACGTAAATAATAAGTTACCAAAAACCCTGCAAACGACGTCATGAAGCCTTCCTTAGTCAGTTCCCAAAAGCCTCCAAATTCCTCTTCGTCCACCTTTTGGAATGACGTGAAATACATGTAAAGCGTACCAGCATTGATGAGGCCAAACCTGAAAATGGTAAATAGGTAACTTATTATCACCTTTGTACTTTCTTCTGTCCCACCATGTAGACCAATCACAAGTTGTTATACTGTTAACAGAATTTTTGGAGAAAATTTTAGTTTTTTTCTTGATTTCTGCAGAAAATATGCCATTTAAATAATATTCGACATTAGTTGAAATGTCTCCGAAACATCCCTTTCATCAAATTTTCCCCACGTTAAATAATCAGACTACGTAAGACTAAGTAACAAGGTCAAGAAATAATGTAGCATGAAATGTTTGCGGTTTTGATGAAATGTTTTTGCTGTTTTTGAAATTGTGACCTTGTTACTGCTGCCGAGCACATTTAACATCAAGTAAACCTCGATTTGCTTAATTTTGTGACTATACGTAAATAAATTTTAATGAAGTCGAATTTGTGATATTTCTAAATACAAACATGTCAATTTAAGAAAAGGACCATTAGTGCATTTTTCATTGAAAATATAGTGTTTCAAGATACGTACAAGGCGATTCCAATAAATCCTTTCAGCGGGATGATTCCCCACAAAATTCCGAGAATGATTCCCAGAATCTGTCTTGCCCAATAAATCACATCAAGAAATTCATCCTAAAAATAAAGGAAAGCATTAAGTCATGTGCGAAGTTAGAATTATGTCTTGCCACATTTTGGCCCTTGTATCATAAAGGTCAATTGCAAAGGGCAACTTTACATGATTTACTTAGATGACATCGAACCTGTTCTAAAATGACAAGTGAATCAATCGTAGCCTAAAAACCCATGACACCGTTGTAAACTTAAGTTTACACTTATGAATTCATGAGTTTTCCATGACCTTAGTATAAACTTATACTTTTCCATGACCCCAGTATAAACTTCATGACTTTTCCATGACCCTTGTATAAACTTCATGACTTCTACGTGTATATCTATAACCTGAATTTCATTTCATGACTTTTCCATGACTTCCTTGACCAGTATGGGCAGCCTGAGAATGGGAAAATCTGCTACATGTCCTTACGGTGCTCTAAAATGACTAGGGAATTAATCATAGCCAAAACCCCATGACCCCGGTGTAAACTTCATGACTTTTCCATGACCCTAAAGTATAAAATTCATGATTTCCATGACCCTAGAAGGTCTATATACCTCATGATTTTTCCCATGACCCTAGTATAAACTACATTACTTCCATGACACTAGTGTCAACGTCATGACTTTGTCAATAACACAATTGCATAAACTTCATGATTTCCATGACCCTAGTAGGCCAATAAACTTCATAATTGTTCCATGATCTTAGTATAAACTTCGTGCCTGAATTTCATTTCATGCCTTTTCCATGACATTTGCATGACCCTAGTGTAAACGGCATGACTTTTCATGACCCTAGTATAAACTTCATCACCTTTTCCATGACACTACAGTATAAAATTCATGACTTCCATGACCCTAGAAGGCCTATAAACTTGATGATTTCTCCCATGACCCTAGAAGGCCTATAAACTTCATGACTTTTCCATGACCGTAGTATAACCTACATTCCTTCCATGACCCTAGTGTCAACGTCACGACTTTTCTATGACACTATAGCATAAACTTCATGATTTCCATGACCCTAGTAGGCCAATAAACTTGATTTTTCCCATAAACCTAGTATAAATTTCATGATTTTAACGGGATATCTATAACCTTAATTTCATTTCATGCCTTTTCCCTGACCCTAGTATAAACTTCATGACTTCCATGATCCTAGTTTAAACTTCACGACTTACATTACCTGGTACCTTAGTACATGTATAAACTTCATGACTTTTACTTGACATATCTATAACCTGAATTTCATTTCGTGACTTTTTCATGACTTTCTTGACCAGTATAGGCACCCTGAGAATTGGAAAATAAGCTTCATGCCTTGAGCAACTTTGCAATTTTTACTGCACCAATACCAAATGTCCATGTGACCTTTACAGCTTCACTAATGAAGGTGAATTTGCCTGAGAAGAAAACAAAAATCAACGTTAACAAGTCATTCAACCTTGACCTTACCTTATCAGGCCACTGAGACACAGACGTGATAGCCTTGTAGAAGGTGGCGGAAATGCTCGTCTCTGATTTATGAATGCCGTTCGTTTCTGTGCCTTTCTTTTTCGGAGCCATTTTGCGGGAACCAGATGTGCAAATGCCTAAGCACGCAAAAGCAAAAATTTCGAAATGATGACGAAATTAAATTCACTGATCAAAAGCAGACGCCATTTCTTCCCTGGAAACAGAGATGGCGCCACCAGTTCTTGCAAATTGATTGCTGCAGAAAGGCGACACTCCGTTGGCAAAAAGTGAAACCGGAAATGCGTCATCATCATAGAGGCGCCACCAGCGAGTCAACAATCAACATTCGACACTCAACGCATGGACCTGACCCGAATTCGATTTATTGGTTTCCTGGAGATTATAATTGAAATCTGTACGAAGTAAATCGCGAATAAACCACTTATCTGCAAATATAGACAATATTTCTATCAATCGGATACTAAAGTACATACTGCTGAATAACTGGTAAGATAATTTTTCATTCTTTTGCGTGTTTTAAAAAACATAGTATAAAGAAATATTCTTGCTGTGAGAATCTAACTTTTCCCCTGCCCCGGGCTATCCGTCTTCACCTTAAGCGGAGTCAATTTCAATTTCAATTTAAGCAACAGTCGAAGAAATTTATTTCCTGAAAAACTTTCGGAAAACCAAAAAACCTTCAAGCCCGTTTTCCGCCAGCATCGTATCTCCCAACTTGTGTGGGCTGGCCTAGCGGATAAGGAAGAGGGCAGGAAGGCAGGCAGTGAGCGCAGTTTGCGTGAAGACAGAAAGGAGCTCGGACGGTTGTGATGAGTCTCTTGCCCGAGCGCCGTCAGGGGGCGACCGCGTGAGCCTGGTGCTGGTCCCGTCGCGAGAGAGCGCATCCGCCGACTTCAACCCGAACCCTTCCCCGTCCCAGATCAGTGCGAGAACGTGCCCTGGAATAGTTAGCAGGTTCCGGAAGCTGCTCCCGGAAGCCAAACTTCGGATTCAACATGACACGCACGTGTGACTCGAGATGGATTTTTGTGCCCGTCCTGGCAATGCTCATCTGCCGCAGCACGGTAAGACAATTTCGTGCTTTTTCAACGTGGTCGAATTTTCAGAAGTTGGGAAAGTTTCGGAAATCTCGGATATTTGGCCCGGAAGTGATCTCTTGAATCCGCGTGGGCTTTCCGGTGGTTCGGAAATGCGGGATGAGTGACTTAAGGAAATTTGTATTGGTGAAAATTTTTGGTTTTTTGCGAGTTTCCAAGTTAGCCTTGGTGGATGTGGTTGATGCGGAAATTTCACGTTTTGTCAGGCTTTTGCTCGCATATCATACTTTTTGAATTGATGTCACGAATTAGTTAAATTTGCGTGGATTTTTTTAATGGTTTCGATCGTAAATTTAGAGAAAATAGAAAATTTTCAACTCATCAGGAAAATTGGTGATGCAAAATTTCGGTTTTTCAATTTCCAAGTTGGGCTTAATATATGTGGTTGATGCGGAAATTTCACGTTTTGTCAGACTTTTGCTCGCATATCATACTATTAGAACTGATTACGCGAATTCATAGAGTTTACATGGATTTTTTAATTATCCGATCGTAAATGTAGACAAAATAGAGAAAACTTTCAACTCATCAGGAAAATGGGTGATGCAAAACTTCCAAGTTGACCTTAATATATAAGGTTTATGCGGAAATTTCAGTTTATCAGGATTTTTCTCATGAATTTTTCAATTATTTGTAATTGAAATTCGGTGATGCAAAATTCGGTTTTTCGTGAATTTCCAAGTTGGACTTGGTACCGAATGTGGTTGAGACCGAAATTTCACATTTTATCAGGATTTTTCTCGTGAATTTTTCAATTATTTGTAGTTGAAAATAGGTGATGCATAATTTCGGTTTTTCGTGAATTTCCAACTTTGACTTGATAGATAATGTGGTTAATGCGGAAATTCCACATTTTATCAGAATTTCTCTCTCGTGGATTTTTCAATTATTTGTGAATATGTATAAAAATTAATTGCTCAGGAAATTTCAATTTATCATTAAAAGGGTGATGTAAAATTTCGGTTTTTCGTGAATTTCCAAGTTGGACTTGACAAACGTGGTCGACGGGGAAATTCCACATTTTACCAGGATTTTTCTTTTCCCTCATATCATACTTCTTGGAATTGATGTCATAGATGTGAGGCGCTTTTTCGATTATTCGTAAAATATGGAGCAAAATGAAATGCTAAGTAAATTTCAACTTATTAGTCTACTCAGCTGCAGATTACTCGGAAACATCAAACATTCCAAAATGTATGTCAGGGAGATATTTGATGCAAAATTTCGGTTTTTCGTGTGCATTTACAAGTTGGTCATGATGCATGGTAAATTGATAACGATTTTTCCGTTTACCAAAAAATTGTTAGAATTCGTGTTATAGATTTCATACAATTTTCGCGGATTTTTCAATTTTTCGTCTTATTTAGTGGTATAGATTGTTCGGAAATGTCAAATAATCCTAATAATGTGATCCAAATAAGATTTGTCAGAATGTTATTTGCTATTGTCAGGAAATTAGTTGACGCAGAATTCAATTTTTCGAACCTTTCAGGTTGATGAAAGTGCTCGAGGCGGAAATTACATATACATATTTCCGGATTGTACATACATGTACATGTAATATATTTTTTTTCTATGCATATAGAAGAATTTCCATAAGAATTTCCATATATTGCCTTATAACGGCCTTACTTACCCAAATGGTGTTCTAAAGCTACAATGGTCATAGCCAATGATGATCGAATATCGATGTTGTCGAAATGAGAAAAAGTATATATAAGAATTGAATTGAATTGACTTGAATAAAAAGTGTATAAGAATTGAAATGGAATTCTGTCAGTTCAAGAAGTGCTGATGTTACATGTACATGTATTTAGTTGTTACGAGCATTATGTACCCGGATTCATTGAAATTTCAAAATGATGTTCTCGTTGACAGACCCAATAAATCTTTAACTTCGAACAAATTTGTGAATGAACCTTCGGAACCGTAAAAACTCCACATTCCAATCAAACAGATGTTTTCAAACCATGAAATGGCAGAACACTGAGACTGCCTTAATGTGCGCTGTTATCGTTAAAAAGTGCCGGAACCAGATGGAGCATTCGATAAGCTCCTAAAAGCGAACAAAGTGCGATTCGCAACTTTCCAAAAAATCGTATTCGGAAACCGAGAACATCATTTTTATCCTGAAATCGTGTTTTTGGATGTTATACATGTACATGCCAATGAAAATATAAAGAACTACAAAATATACCAATTTTTTTCTGAATTTCAGTATTCTACATTTTGTATTTGTAAACTGAGAAAAATTATTTTTTTCTGAAATCGTGTTTTTTAGCATAAATTGCCATGCCATTTCAAATAAAATTGTAAAAAACTGCAGAATAATCTGACATTTTTATGAATTTTAGTATGGAGATTATCCAACAATTCCCCTACATATTCAGTTTCTCCCCAAAAAATATCGTAATTTTTCGCAGGGTGACCACACTAACTTAAAACGGGCAAGAAAGAAAAAAATCAGGTAATTTTAAATAAAAGCGTCAGTTTTCAGGGAAAATCATGGTATTTTAAATGATTGGTAGGGCTGTTTTTATAAGTTATGTATTGTGTTATATGTGGGAACCCCCATCTATGGCCTAAGCATGCATCCCTAGAACACCCAATATGAAATGACCCTCGTTTCATTAATAAAAATTAAAATAAATAATAAATATAAAATATTGCGAGAATTCTTTACATTGTTAAGAATACATGTATGTCTGATGTTTAAATAAGTAGGCAATCATTTTTGATACATCTTTCTAGCTTAGCTTCTTTTAGGAATGTATTTTTTAGTTTGCAAAAAAAATGAACTATTTGCTATATAACGAACAAAGGTGATCATCCATATTTTTAGGCCTTCATCTTAGTATCCCAAATTAATGCCAGAAATGCATGAATAAGTGAAACTGCAGCCTCGTAATACAAGTATTTTGAGGTCCTTGTATTTCAAGTTTGTTGTTTCGTAAAAAAAATTGGTAATACTAAACAAATTTATCAATTCTACTTGGGGACATTCCAAATGCAATCAATCAATAACTGCTTATAATAATAACATTTTAATCATTTCGTATAATTTGCAAAATCGGTCATTTCAGATCTATGTTGGCAATCATTAGCTGATGCATTCCTGAATAAAGATCAGACAAATTTAAGATCAAATGACCTGGAAATCAGGGAAATAAATTGTATTTGTGGTCACCCTGTAAGCCCCAACTGCAGGCTACGTTTTCCCAACATTTACTATCCATTCAATCCCATCTTTCCAAACATTAATAAAAAATTAAATGCAAGTTCCCCAAAATTATCCAGAGTTTCTGCATATGCATGTAGTACAATGTGCTGACCTTGCTGCAAGTGCATTAAAACATCGATGCAAAACATTCTAAAACTCAAAAAGCTATAATCATATTCTTCCACAAAAAACAGAAGCTCAACATTGAACTAGATTCATTTTTGGTAGGAACAATGTTGCATGTGTGGCCCAGCGTTAAAAGTTGCAGTTATCCGTTTTCCATTGTAGCCAGCTATTAATAGCGCCTGGGCAACGTTAAAACTACAGTGTAAAATTACAACAAAAGATGAGCATTGTTAAAGAGCCGTAAGCTTATATGTTATAAAACGAGCAACAATGGCTGTGTTGAAAGTTTACGGTGCAGGTTAATCGTAAGCTGCACTTGAGCTGTTTAGCAGTTACGAGCGTGCGACATCGCAAATCGGCGATGACATCAAAGAGAGCACGTAAAATCCCCATGCTGAGATTCCTCGATAACAGGTTTTACTATCAGGAGGTAACCTGTGAAAGATGTAGCTCAGAAACAAGCTGGAAATTTGCTGGGACACATATATGTAGTTCGAACCAGGCAATATTCAGATACAATAAGATTTGACGGAACACATGCGACTAAGCTAGAATGCACCAAAATGGAATTGCGGATTTTGTTCCTTATGCATGGAAAATTTGTTTCTAATTAAAAAATTTCGACATGCTGCTATGCAGTAGGAAAGGATCAGAATATTCCAAATTTGCTTTATGATCTTAGGAAGTTAGCGCTTTATTCGCCGAAAACGCACCACGAAAAGGAAATTCCGAAAACTTAACATTATTCGTTTCGTATGGAGTTTTCGTTTCGTATGTTGCGTTTTTTCCGTACGAAGGAGAAATGAATCAGTGTGCCCACCACTTCAGTAATTATGTCCCTATACAGGACGGCATAGGATGGCACTAATGCGTAGGGATAAAGTAAAGTTAATCCCTAGCTGATCTGGCATCACAGAGTTTTCGTTCGAGTTCGTAGCCTACGAATAAAACCGATTTATTCGTTGACCGAAAGGAGTTTTCCCCGAAAACACAGAAAAAATGGCGGCTATGACGTAAAGTAAACAATTTTTCGTAGGCTAAAGTTTTCGGCGAATAAAACGTTTAAGCAAGTTTATTGACAGGGTTCCCACAACCTGGAAAAACCTAGAAAAACCTGGAAAGTAAGGAAATTTAACAAAGTCAGTGAAAAGACCTGGAAAGTCAGGGAAGATTTAAAGTTTGATCTGGAATTTTTAAGATCAAAATTATACTGACAAAAATATGCCCATAAACTTGTTAAATCATGATCTGAAAACATTACAAACAAATTAGTTTAAAATATTTAACTCAAGAACAACTGAAAAATGGAAGCAGTTTGAAGAACAAATTGGAAAGCTAAGAAGCTTCATGCAAAAAAGAGAAAACTGCAAACCGAATTGGATTTCTTAAATACTGAATGGAAGAAATATGCTGATGAAAGCCCAAGAGAAGCAATCTATCAATTTGATAATTAAGTCAAATTCCCTAAGAAGAGTAAATACAAAAATTAATGACATTATCGCTGTTGATAAAGAAATTGCTAAAGCTTTTCAGGAAACATAAGTTAGCCTACTCTTCCAACTAAGTTTTTATTAAAGTTATATGTTTTCAAATGTTCACGTTCCAAATTTTTTACCATTTTACCAGAAATAAATATCTTTGCAAAGTATAAATAAAGTATGGTAAGGAAATGTTGATTTTTATGGTCATGGAAAAATTCAAAAATGACCTGGTCAGGGAATTGATGTCAGGGAATTTCGTTCTCAAAAAATATGGGAACCCTGATTGACATAGTTGACCACATTTTAACTGACCTGATGGTCACCACATTAACTCAATGGAAGGTGACCTCAATGTTGACCACTTGGAGTATGACACACAATAGTAATTCACTCTCTGTATGTTGACCAGCATGGTCTCAACATGAAGTCATGGATGATTAAAATTAATGGCTGCTTGCAAAAACTTACTATTACTGTACACTGTATATTACAGCGTTAAAATCATCACAGTACTATTCTGTACAGTAAGTGTAAATGCTGGCTAAATTTGCATCACATCAGCAATACTGGTACTGTATTACGAACATTTTAATAAGATTATATATTCATGATGAATGATTACTGTCAAATGTAATTACACGCAGTTCACTGAATTAAAATCCTGTGTCAGTACATGCCTCGTTACATATGTTGACCAGTATGCGGCATGCCCCTTGGGTGGTCAACTTACAGAGTTTCTACTGTATGTTCTAAGAAAAATGCATATACACTGTATATGTACATGTAATTCTTGAGTTTTGACATACATCTATTACCCATATGTGTGTTTGCCCTCGATTATTGTGTTGACAGTGTCTAAGATATGTTTAAATATCCAAGTTTACATGCCTCTGACTTTTCGTGACATCAGTGACTTTTTCGATAACAGCTTTAAACACATCGATTTTAATTAACTAAAATGTTTCAAGTTTACATGCCACTGATATGCCATCAATGACTTTTCTTTTTAATTACTGCAGTACAACTATTGACAGTGTAAAAGACATGTTAAAAGATTCCAAACTGCCAACCCAACAATGACTTTTTCGATAATAGCATTAAAAAGAAATGGCCAAATCTATCTAACACATGTTAAAACATTCCAAGTTTACATGCGTTTGCCCTGCCATCAATGACCTTTTTAATTACTGCATTACATGCTTGACAGTGTCTGAGACATGTTAAAAGATTCCAAGTTTACATTCGTCTGCCATGCCAACAATGACTTTCAATAACAGTTTTAACAATAATTGACAGTCCAAGGACATGTTAAATATTCTAAGTTTAAAAGCCTTTGTCAACCCATCAGAAACTTTCTTCGTTAACAGCATTAAGAAATATTGAAAGTGTCTAAGATATGATAACATATTCCAAGTTTACACATCTCTGTCATGCCATCAAAGACTTTTCGATGACAGAATTAAAAACAATTGACAGTGTCTAAGACATGTTAAAAAATTCCAAGTTTACATGCTTGCCTCTTACATGTCATCAATAACCAATGTGTTTTGACCTTGGTAATTCGTATTCATATTCTCAGCTTGACACACATTCGTGTCTGTACCTTTGCAAAAAATTGAAAGGTATTTTTAAAGTTGCTAATAGTTTGGTTTAAGTTTTTTTGGTATCAGAAACTGTTTCAACAGGTATCAAATAATTCTGATCGGGTGCAAAATATACCTATCATTGGTTTCAGAGTATAACATTTTGGAAGCCTGTGAAATTCATTGGATATTAAGGGAACCTTTCAACAACCAAAAATGAAACCTTAAAGAAACCATCATGGGTTTGTTTGACATGGTTGCAAATTTTGTATACCAATAACAAACCATAAAAATACCTTGATACCTACGTAAGGGTAGGCCTACCATTTGTCAACAGCATCTTATCACGTATCAGCAATATTTCTCTTTGCACACGTTAAAGGGCTCGTAGGTGTGGACGCATTTAAAACCAAAAATTGAACAGACAGGTGGTGCATGTTTAGGGTGTTCATAAATTAGTGACCCCATTATGGGTCCACATGTCATTGCGGATATGATATAAAGAAAGCGTTTAGCCCAAACATTCCAAACAGTCGTGACCGCCATTAAGCAGTGACATGTATTGGAACCCATTTTGGAGAGGGTTCTAACCAGTGCCATTGTACTGGTACACCACCCAAAATTCTTGGCGTGAAACACCCTACCCCTCCGTAACGCATTTTAACAAACCTGAGCAAATAGGTGCTAAAGGTGGGCTTGCATATACACTACATATAGCGAAAAATTGCAAAGCCCAAGAAAAAAAAACGAGGAATGTTTATTTGAAGGACTGGAAATAATTTGTTTTTATTGAAACTGTGACCGCTAAGTGGTGCACCCCAACCGCTCTTGTTATTGCGTCATTTCTGGAAAGGAAAGACGTTTCCCAAGCCCCCCACCCAGAGCAAACGAGCACCAAACCTGGCAGATTAACCACATTGAAGGAAAAACATGGATTGCTAGTCCTGGGTAGACTGTCAGCATCAGTGATACCATGCACCAAACTATGTTCCTGGAATCCTGGCAGAAAACATGTTGTACAACGTGCAATTGATATACGGTATATGTTCTAAACACTTGCTAAACATGCAAGCTGTAATATTTCGATTGGTCACTTGCAATGCTGAAATCGACATTTAACTGCCAAAACAAATATCAAACATCTTAACGTATGTATCTTGCACAATAGATGCTTCTGACGTGTGCCAAAAAAAGCAGTTCGATTGGAACATAACATATTGTATACTGTATACTTTTTTGGAGAGTAAATCCCAACATTGGGTAGACAATCACATCAATGCTTCCATATATCAAACTATGTTCCTGGAACCCTGGCCGAAAACCTCTACTTGTGCAACGTGCAATTGGTAAATGTTGTGAACACTTGCTAAACATGCATACTGTAACATTTTGATTGGTCACTTTCAATGCTGCAATCGACAGCAAACATCTGAACGTAATGTACTGAATCTTGCACATCAGATACGTCCGACTTGTCCCGATTGCATTCTTATTGGGTTAAAGCTCACACATGTTGTCTTCTCAAAACATGCGAATTTACACATTTTGCAGCATGAGGTTTCTGATTTCATCTTATTCCAACGTCATATCTCTTGTTGGATCCAATTTTGATTCCCTGCATGCCCACTGTTGATGTCATCAGATGCTATCAGACCTTCCCCTCTCTCGACGGCCATCTTGTTTTTCGGCTTTCCAGTGGTTTTCCCATTCGAGTGCCAAAAGGCTGTTCGGCAGTTAATTAATCCGAAGATGCGCCTGATTGCATCTCAATTTATCCGCGTTAGCAGTCAATTAATAACCTATTAGTCAAATAAGCACTCGGGTGCTCATTTTTTGCACCGTCCTGCAAATTAAGTGCGCAATAAATTAATAATGACATCCATCGGCTTGAGCGCCGTCTTTAGAAGATGAAGAAGAGGCAAAAAGGATTGAAGTAGTTTTGCTCAACCGTTAAGTTCGATGACCCTCCGCATCCCTAACGTTCTTATATCCGTTACGTCTCCGCTCTTGATGGAGCTTTTCCCTTCCCAAACATTGGCGCCGTAAAAACGTTCTAAATGGCGCCATGAAAAGAACTTTTCCGTTTTTGCCAAAAATCCATCCGGGCGCTTGCAATTGGTTGCACTTCGAGCACCCTGCTCCTTGCACATGAGAAGTAAGGTTAGCAGTTTTGCAAATTTTGCACCTTTCAACTGTCAGAACGTGTCAACTACGCTAACTGGTTATTGGACACATTTGGTGACGTCAAATGACGCGTCTAGCACTGAACATAAGAGAATAGGCGTGGCCATGTACAAGTTGTGTGACCATACGGCATATGACCGTGTACATGTATAAAGAAGACCACAAACAGGGTTCATACCAAAATTTGCAACTCAATTTCCCTGACCTTCCTGACCAAATCTGATTAACTTCCCTGACTTATCAAATAAAAATGCCTCGCGTAATTAAAATTAACTTTATCTGCAACACTACAATTAACTATTTTTTTGTATTTTTCTGTTGGATTTAATTTCCCTGACTTTTCCAGGTTTACCAAACAATTTCGAGAAACAATTTTTTACGAGGAAATTTTAAAAACAAAAAAATACATGTAATAATATTGGTAATTAAGAGACTGCCATAGGTGACATTTTTGAAAAATTACAAAAAATATTAGATTTTTAGGATATTAATATTAATAAAGATGCAAACACTACTGGTTGAAACCACTAGCTATCATACACTGCATTTTAAGAACTTCTTCTCTCGAAATATTAAAAAATTCGCCATAATGATGGAAACGCCGTTGGCGAAATATTTTAAACAAAAATAATGCCTTTTAGGTGAATTTTTCATAAGAAACATAACGATAATGAAAACGCCGCAGGCGATAATTTTAGAAAAGTAGATCACAAATATAGCTTTTCTAATGCCATTCAAAGTTCTCTTTACCAAATGTAGAATGCAATGTACTTACATGTACATGCCATTATCTGTCAAATTAAAACTATCCACAAATGCTTAGAGATGTATGGCCACATAATGCATAAGAATATGGAAATATATAAAAATACATGTCCTATTTATGTGTTTGGCCATGTGCAGCTATGTACTGACTTACCGGTATATGGTCAACCCATAAATGGAATAAGTTGTATATGTCCATATTCTGTATGTGCATAATTTTCCACCCATGCAATTAAGTCCAAGTTTCCTCAACGTCTGACAGCGTCACAGCACAGGAAATGTTTTATCCCAGAATGCATTTCAAACACCATTTCAAGATGGCGGCTTCTGCAGGAAGTCGACGGCCATGACAGTTTCTATGCAAATCAATATTCAAAGACTGACTTACGGGAGTTGAACTTTAGTATTTAATGACAAATAATTGCTAATGTGATGCTATTTAGTCGCCCAATTTGTTCATTATTTCCTTCATCACTACTCCAAGTAATGTCTGTAGCACACTTGGGGCAAAATTCCGATCGCATGGAAATGTCGTTTACGAGTAAAATCCTAGGGGCCAATCCCCATTAGAAGTTACATATTCTGCCACAAGACCTTATGTAGCCTTCTGACATACATGCTCAAACGGCGGCCATCTTGGAAATTTTATGTGGCGTAAATTGGCCCATGGCCTTCAGGGCTGCTGGCCCTAAAACCTATAGGGTAATTAACCTTCATCGCATTTTTGAAACGTGTTTCACAGTCTCAAAGGTACGTCCCCTAGAAAAGCAAACATTCCCAACATTGGGTCGTCTGATAAACTTGTTGGATGAGTCTAGAACGAGCTCTTAATTACCCAGTTTGCATCACTCGCCCTTGTTGTAAAGCCATTCGAAATCGGAAACAGGCTCGCAATAAACCCATTTCCATGATTAGCTTCACGTAATATACCTGATCCGAAAGTGCTAATTAAATTCACTCATGAAGGTAACTAATTACTCATCTTTCCAAGCCGTAAAAATTGGCGAGATTTTTGTCAATAGCATTCCAAGCATTATTGCACCAACACTGCATGCAACAAAACTAGGTTCCCATGCTTTTTTTAACAAGAATACCTGACTTTCAAGGATTTTCCATGACCTTTTGAATTTTCCTTGAACAAGAAAAGCAACACATTTCATTGCAATATGCTTAGTATTCACGAAAACAAATTGCACCTACATTCATATATTGCAGCAAAGGTAAAAAATACACAATTTGTGACGCGTTGATTTCTTATACTGCACACCATATGTTCAAGATGTTGGTTCTGTCTAGATGATTGATATAAACTTAACTAGATCTAAATCTGTTTTGAAATGTCATGGATCGAAGTGAAATATTGATGGATTCCTTGTTCATGTCCTGTTCATTGTCAAAACAAATTGTCCCTACCTACATACATAAATTTCAGAAATAGAAAAAAAATATATTGTACAATTTGTTCCTGACTGCCTATTTGGAGATATGTTAGTTCATGAAGATGTTAGTTTAGCATTCCAAGCATTATTGCACTCTGCATGACATGCAACAAAACTGGGTTTCCATGCTTTTTTAACAAAAATCTTTGACTTTAAAGGATTTTCCATGACCTTTTGAATTCCCAATGCCCAACAAAAACAACACTTTTGATTTCTATAGGCTAATTATTACGGAAACAAATTGTACTTCCATATATTGCAGAAATGGTAAAAAATATGCAATTTGTGAACTGTTAATTTCTTATACTGCATTTTATGTTCAAGATGTTTGTTCTTTCATGAATCGAAGTGATGAATCGAATTGATGGATTCCCTGTTCATGCCCTGTTCATTCACAAAACAAATTGTACCTACATGTACTTACATACATACTGTAACTTGCAGAAGTTTGTTTATTTTGCAAAATGTGTTTCTTACTGCCTATGTTGAAGATGTTAGTTCTTTAAAAATGATTTATACAATTTAGCGAGGTCTAAAAAATTAAAATGTTTTGAGTTGAAGTGAAATGTTGAGGGGTTCCCTGTTGGTGTATGCCATGCCAAAATTGGCAGTAACCATGCCAACATTTTTTTACGAAATGTTATAACATGAGATCAAGACGGGATGCTCAATGCATGAGTCTATTGGAAAAATTTACTTTGCATGGAAATTTTAATTTGGTGAAGGGAATTTTTAAACGCAACCACCGAGGTGGTAGAAAGTATCATTCAAATCCCCTCGTGGAACTCCGAGCCCATTCG
>JAQGAF010004027.1:0-15529 GCA_034687865.1 Kryphioiulus occultus
AATGTTTAGGTTTTCCAATATTGCATAGGAATTTTTTCCTCAAATCTTATCTTCACTCGATGTTTCGTACTGAGGTAACTTTGAGAAATATTTAAGAAAATGTTCATTCCGAGCTAAACGTCCATCTTATCGTCCTCCCAAATCCCTCTTCAACAAGAACTGAGTTTAATCGTAACCAATGATTGCAGGAAGACTGGATGAACGTAAAATTAGCAAATGGTCAAGTTCTTGTGGAGTTCGGACATGGTCAGAAAACGAAACTGAGCCTGCCGTCTCAGCTGGCCTACAATAACGGCCAACTTCATCACGTAAACGTAAGTTGTGCACATTTCAAACATTTTTTTAATTGCAATTTTTTTAAAATTTTAATTTTAAATTCAGGTCAACTTTACTGGAAAGGAGATTTTGAAACAAGTGCTGGTATCGGTAAACGTACTTGACCGTCACAGCGGGTCCTTGTTCCTTATGCAAAATAAACCATCTCTTATGTTCATTGGTGGTGTTCCCAAACGTTTGCACAAACCGGAAATTGCGTCCTCGTTGGGAAATTCCTCAGCCTTTTTTGGATGCTTGGTTGGGATGAAAATCAACAACAAGACGATGGCCATCAGCAATCATAGCGAGTATTTGGAATTTTCCCTGGAATCCTGTCCTGTCGTGAGTATCTTGAATCTGGGTGACTACCAACCTGGAAAACTTGGAAACTTGAAAGAATTTTATATTTAACTTGGAAATCCTGGAAAACTCAAGAAATTTTGAACTTAAACCTACAATTTTTCAGTAGCAAAATTGTATTTTGTGTTTGTTCGTTATAATTCTGAGAAATATGCACAAAAATAATTGTCCTGATAATCAATTTTATACTATTCTCCTAATATTCAGCATTTGCGATTGAGTTTCAATAATTTTGCCTGAAGCTCTCTAAAAATTAGTCATTCTGAATTATGGTTGATTTAAAGAAATTATAATTGCAGTCAGTGTTGCCTTTGTGATTAATTTGTCTGAAAAACGTTTTCAAGAGATACGCCTCAAATCGGTTGTTTCTGGCAATTTTTTATTCACGTTTCGCATATGGGGTTAATTTCTGTCAATATGAATATTTCTGAAGTTTCAAAGAGGTCCAAAACTGCATTATTGATGATATAGTTTTTATAAAAAAAATTCCTCAAAACTTTCTATATTATTATTATAGAATTGAAAAAAAAAACATGTCAAGGAAATTATACTTAGCATCAATTATTTCTGGTAGTTTTTCAAAGAAATGTTCGTAACATTCATCATCGGCAAATGTTTACTTGGTAATATTGACTAAAAACCAACCATTTAAGAGCTAGCTTTTCAAAACAGAATACCTACTGCTTACCCTATTATTACTAAATATTGTTTTAATAAGTTGTAACACTCAAATGATCTTTAAAAATATATTTGTTGAACCGGGAGAAGTTTCCAGGAATTAGTAGTCGCCATGTGAATGCTACGTGCATAAATTGGATGAGGCATTGTTAAAAAAATGTACAAGAATTCAAAGAGATTCTTAAGATGTATAATTTCCCAGACATTAACTTTAGCGTTGTCTGCAACAAAATGGCTTCAATTAGGGAATCTTACTGACGCTTTGTTACTTCTTCAAATTTTGCTTCTTTAAATTTTTATTTCAGAGAATGGGCCTGTGCATGTGTCTGTCCAAAATAAGTGGCGTGATTCGCTTTGTGCGTCTTGGGTACATCATCGATTTTCTGGGCCTAACCTTCCAAATCAACAATTTGGACTCAAGGACACAAGGGCCCATTTTGTATTACACACCTGCTCCAGTAAGTTCAAAATTTTGTGAAATCCCAAAGAAAATGGTGCCTGGAAATTCGCTTTTACATTTCATTTCAATGGTTGTCGATTCTGAAAATCCAAGCGCCATCTAAGTGGCAACATGCGCAACTTGAGCTTTGAAAAACTCAATGCAAGTAAATGCAAATCTTGAGTTATATATATGCAGTTGTTATTTAATTTAAGAACACTTATTTGGAGATCTTCGTCGTCAAGCATAACGTTTGGGTCGCCTGGAAAATAGGGTCAAAGTTCAATAGGGTCAGACTGACGGAGATTTACAATAGCACGTGGCATACTTTACTACTACAGAATCGCTACACGAATAAAAACAGGTAGTAGAATTATGATGTTTGGATGTTCTAACCGCTGGTAGTAATGTTCCAAAATGCTAGTGAAGTTCCAAAAATGACTGGTGTTTTTAGTTCCGTTTTGCACCTGGATGAAGCTAGTGTGGAACTGCCATTGAGACTGTTTTTGGGGATCAAGTACACTGCTCAGCACATTGTTTTCTTGGGAGGAAAAGCTCTAGGAAAAACTCAGTTTCAGAGCATTTGCTACAAGAACTTTCTTCTAAACGACGAGTAAGTGCCCTACTTTAAATTATCAATTGTTTTTATGGTGTGAAATTTTGCATTTTGACATTTTTTCAGGGTGAAGGATTTTAGTGATCTTGTCATTTCAAACGATCTAACCAATTGCCCTTCGAGTCGAATTAATGCTCATCGTTAGACGGTTTCTTGGAATACTAAACGAGGATTGTTGTTTCTAACATTGGAAGAAAATGTTTTGAAACATTTGGATTGGTAACACGTTGGATTTGATTTAAGTCACTATCAAATATAAAACTACATTTCAAGAATTTGAAATTGATGATTTCATTACTTAGCACAAATGATTGAAAACTCCAATTTTGTCACATTGTGATTTAATTAATGCTATCTTATTACACTGTATCTTGGATACTATCGTGGGAGATGTTTTTGGGAAGGTATGTGCTGATTTCGAAGAGTTGCCAGCCTACGTCATCAGGAACTTCCGGTTGCCTTAAATGCAATATTTAAAGTGATTTTTTTCAATATTGCCTAAAAGCGAGTAAAATTTCGTTTACATGAACTTTGTTTTATTAGGCGCTCAACAAACGTAACTTTTTCTTAACTTAAAATAATTTGAGTTTTCGTATTTTTGCAACGTTCCATTTTTCATCCTTTAATGTACACGTATATATAAAGAGAATGTGGTTGTAATGAAGGGGAATTATAAACTTAAATCTCCAAATATTTCTGACAATTACCAAAATGCAGTGAATGACAAATAAAATTTAGGTTCAACTTTGCAATGATTTCTGTGATTTATAGAATTGTGGTTTTCGATAATTCTCTTAAAATTGGTAAGTCTGCACTAAGTTTATTCGTGGATACAACTTACTGGTATTCCTTCCGGAAGTGACGTTTCTTCTCATCAAAGATGGTAAAGCCTTCATTTTTCTACGAGTATACACGGCTCGTGATTTTTGCCGAAGAATGCAATAAAATCATTTTTTGAATTGGTCAGTTTGACGAACATTAGAATGTCAAAAATCTCTGTTTGAGTAAGGGTAGCGTTGAAACCTTAAGTCAGGTTTTTGAATTAAAAGTTAAGGGTTTCGTATACAGTAGATGTTGTGAAAGCGAAAGTGCCATCAACATGTTCCATTGATAAAATTGAAAAAGAATCAAAAATTTTTTAGAAACGAAAGGCACCATATTAAAAAGTTCTTAAAACTTTTCTTATGAACTTTCTCGGACATTTGGGTAAATATCAGGCGTTAATTTTACCTAAAATGAATAACGCCTTTTGTTGATTTACCATAGACCTATGCATGCAGCGCCACCTCATTGATGAAATCCAAAAAAATCAGTCATTTACAAAAGTTATTTGCATAATACTTTTTGAAAATATTTTAAAAGCTACCAAATTAGCAATGGGAGCTAAACTGCAGGGGATATTTCAAAATTAGGAAACTCAACAATGACATTGACACCCATGGCCCTAAGTAATGAAAAATTCCAAATTCCCATACCTGGCATTCTTCGATTAAACGCTCATGTATATCATGAATGCCTACGGCGTTAATTTGCATAAACACTACAAATATTGATTGTGCAATAACCAACCTATTAAAAGGACTGTTCGGAACAATTTTGGTTCATTTGGTCCATACGTTTACAAAGACAACATGATGAATTTAAACATGGAGGTGGCCAATTTGAGGCCACATAGCAAGAAACTTGTGTTAAGTTTTCTATTTGCAGCAGCAATGGCAGCTTACAACCGCCATAAGTTTCAATGTACATGAATGTTACATTTATTTTCAGCATGTTCGTTTCGTGTGGTTTTATGTAAAATTTGAACTAAAATCGATGTCTCATATCCCTTGGATGTGACGTTATTTCAAAAATGAATTTTACTTGGTCTTTTAGAAAGTCTTTTAACATTTATAACTTACAAGCCTGAACTAACCAGATACGATTCTCGCTATTTCTTTCAGGGTTTCGAAGGTCAGACTGGTTGAAATTCCTGACCAGATTAAAGAAAAGTTTGCCGCCGATGTTTACCTTCGACATCAAAAGTAAAGATATCAAGAAATATGGCTTAAGCTCACCCGAAGAAGCGTGGGAAAAGGAGAACCCAAGAAAGCTGGTAACTGATAGCAATGTAAGTGAAAATGTGTACTTTAAAAATCATCTTAACTATGGCATATTACAAACTCGACAGTTTTCTTTTAAATTGTTTCGATTTTTCAAAATTGAAGCAAATCGAAATTTTTTCCATGTGCTAAATAATGAGTAGTTTCCTACATAATCCTTCTACATATGATATTGCACAACAATTTCTCGAAATCTCAGTTAATGCATTCCATTAAGTTTACAGATATTTAACTGGATCCCAGAAATATCTTCTAAACTCTTAATTTCCCAAAACTTTGCCAACTATAGAAACTTTCCAATCAGTAGTTTTTTTACAACTCAAAATTTCCCAAAAATGTTTCGAATCTCTCCTATTTCCAACAAATTTTTATTAACAACTTGCCTCATTTCCCAAAATTTTTCTTTACCAAATAGTTATTTCGATGGAATATTTGTTTTACAGCTCACATAATTTTCCACAACTTTCCTGATCTCCCTGGAAATCTTTTCTCTAAAATTCTGCTAATTTCCTAAACAACTTTACCAACTCTAGGAATTTTCCGGAAATATTTTCATACCTCATTACCCAAAAAATCTTTCACTTGTACGACTCGCCTGATTGCCCAGAAAGTTTGGAATGTCATCGAATTCTGTACTTAAAATGCTCAACTTTTCGAAATTCAAGAGCCAAATTACTCTAGAGACAATTTGATTACTCCTACTGAAAGTTGAGTTATTCCCAATTCCATGTTGCTACATGCTTCTATAGTAACCCTTCTGTATTTGGACCTTTGAATTTGTATTATTTTAGGCAGTTGATTTGATCAACGTGTGGGGTGCTGATTTTGAAGGGAATGTTCTAATGCTACGAATGGCACGTAGACCTAACCGCACAGCTGAAATCTGGATTTACTTGCGGTTGGAAAATGGGGTTGAGTTTCAGGCCCCTTGGCATCCAGACCTGCAAGTTTGTAATACTGACGGTAGACGTTTCATGGCAAAAGGACTGACCTTTGAAGTGCTTGAACCACTGAGGAGTATGAGAATCGACTTCAACGGTCAACTAAGGTAAGGAATGTTTTAGAATGCTTCGGCTAATCGCACCTATAAAAATATTCTAAAATTTTCGTAACTTGTATCCAGCTACTAAAACTAATGGTAGTACATTTTAATCAACATTATAACTCAATAATTTTGCAGGCCTATAGCTTGTAATTTCAATTGTATAGTCGCTCAACCTACAAATAAGTCGGGCTCCATTCTGTTATTATTCAATTTTACACTAATCCTCTTGCAAGGTATACTGAAATGGTTACAAATTTGACATTTTTGCAACTACGTCTTATAAAACTTTTCTTCTAATTTTTAGAAAACATAACTCCTAATAATTGATCAAGAATTACTTCTGTTGCAATTTTTCGTGGATGACGTTGCTTTAAAATAAATTTTGATTCTGGTTTTTCTAAAAATTAATAATTTCGGAATCAGCTTCATGGTATTATTAGTGCCCATTCCAAGCTAATAACCGTAGTAATATTCTTGTATGTTAAAATGTTAAATTGAAATCTGTAAATTGTCGGTATTGTGACAACTAAATCTTGTAAAACTTCTCCTAGATTGAAAAAATGAAACTCCTAAAAATTCATGGTACAATACTTCTGTTGCAATTTTTCGTGGATTATTTTGCTTTTATGAATAAGTAAATTCTAATTGATTTTCCTAAAAATTAATACTTTAATTTCGAGATCACCTTCTTGGTATTATTAATGCAAATTTCATACTAATCCTTTTTTTCTGTGAAATTGAAATCGCCAAATATTCTGTATTTTACCAAATACGTTTTATAAAAGTTCGAAGTTCAGAAAACAAACTTCAGAAAATTGATCGTGAATGAATTTTGTGCAGTTTTTCGTGTGTGATAGCGTTTCTTAAAAACTAACGTTAATTTCGGGATCAGCTTCGAAAAAAAATGTCCGTTCCAAATTGCTCCTATGTTTGTCAAGACTGAAATAATTAAAAATTCGGTATATTATCAACTAAATCCTAAGAAACTTCACATACTATAGTTTTTTAGAGAACATTAAACTCCTAAATTAATCGTGAATGAATTCTGCAATTTTTCATGGTTTTTTATTATAAAGCAGTTTAATCCTAATTTCTAAAAAAGAATTTAATTTCACTAAGTTTCTTGGTGTTAGTGAAATGTTCAAACTGATCCTATGTTAAAACTAAAACTATTAAAATTAGGTACTGTACCAACTTAAGTCGCAAAACTTGACATTTTCTGGATTTTAGAAAACCATGAAACTCCTAAAAATTGACCGTGAATGATTTTTTGCAGACTTTCGTGTTTGATTTTCGTATTTAGTTAAATTAAATTGGTTTTTTGAATGAATGAATGAATAAATAGCTTTATTCCATAAAGGAAATGAACAAATGATGGTCTACAACACTTATACCCAGCCCAAGTTCGAATGACAATCATCAAAAATAATTACAATACTCTATGATCTATATGGCATCCAATACACACCGAACCATATTTAGAAAAAATCCTCAAAAGTTATTAATTTTAGACGTCGTTTGAAATCCCCATATGTGGAGGCCGAGAACACATTATCTGGAATTTCTAATTTTTGTGGTTGTTAATTTCTAATACTGATTTCTGAAACCTAAACCTAGTTTATCAATCTTTAGAATTTACTTCAGGGTCTCCAGCTTGTTACTGCGCTTAGTTTCTAAAGGTGAAATTGGGAAAGATTATTCCGGAACCTGCTATTATCTTAGTAAAAATTTGTGTGCTTTAAATTTTAAAACTGAATTAGTCGGTTTTTCGTACGTTGGTATTCGAAATCTTATGTGCATGCTGAGCTTCTGAAATTTCAACCATTTCAGGAGAAATTTCATTTGTGGCAATGGGCAATTGTAACTCCTTGTAATATCATGCAATGTGATTTATCGTCTTTACAGGCAAAGCGTGGGAGAAAGTTTGAGTGAAGATGATGACGAAATGGTTGATATCGAATTTAGTTTCATGTAAGTTTCTGTGTAATTTTACCCAATTAATGACATACTTTAAAATGTTTAAACTGACATTTTTGAATTACTAGTTGGCATCCAATGTTCAACTATTCCACCTACCCATTCGACTTTAACCCAACATTAATGGCATCAACCCTATCCAAGATAAAATTGACCGAAGAATTAAAGAGAACATGGACGATGTAAGCAATGGTTTTAATGGCGTTTAATTATCGACTTAACCACAATTGGTTTGCATTAATTTAAACATTTTTCGAGTTTAGTTCATCCACAGAATGGCATGAACAGTGGGGACAATTACACGGTCAAGTCACCATAGGCGACGAGATTCGCAAGAAGGTCCATGTACTAATGCTGACAGGAACCAAGACCAGGGAATACGGTATGAACAATACTTATTTTGCTTTGAAATTGGCTAATATTTTGGTCAACTTGTAAATGCAACTGATTTTATTTTGGCATATTCGAATTTTTAGGTGTGTGTGACTGGCGAAGAGTGGAAAGAAAACTGGTCATCAAAGGGATGGATGAGGTATGTGATGCAGATTCAAAGAATTTAATCCAAAAAAATGAATTTGAAAATTTATAAATTTAGGATGGCGTGTAAATCTAAAAACTCTTTATCATTGAGTTTGTCAGTGTTTCAACATGCAAGGCTAATGGAAATTTGTAAGGGATATGGGTGATATGATAATGGGACGTCAAAAAGTCTTTAGCTCTAATATAATTGGGTTTAAATTCATAAGCTGTATCCAGATTTGCAGGAAAATTCGCCTTTGCAAAAAATTTGGCCATTATTGTTGCACAAGATTGTTTATTTTCCACAAAACGTGCCTTCATCCTTAGTTATTTTAAAGTAATTTAAAGTAAAATCACTTTCTGCTTAAGATACATAACTTCTACATTTTAAATAAAAATGTTGGCTACAAACTAGTTGATTGAATTTTCTAAAAATTCTCTCAAATCTAAATTTACTGGTCAGAGGAGAGTGAAAGTCACGATTTTGATGACATGAACAACCCCAGAACGCTAATCAAATTTCGCATTTATTTGGCAAAAACTGGCGTTTTCTTTAACTTCTGATTATTATTACTCTGATAATCTTATTTGGGAAATTCAAGCAGCCTTATTTTCTGGAAAATCAGGTGTAGTTAACTTTCACTGAAAACTATCAGATAAAAAATATTGCAACACAGCAGATGCATTTAGTCACTGAAGACTTAAATTCAAATCTGATACAGATCATGCATACAATTTTAATGAAAATGACCAAAAGTCTATTTCAGATTTCTACTGGATTTACTTTGTATGGAAATTCGGACCAAGAGGGCATGATGAGGCAAGTTAAGAACAAACTAGAAATCTGACTTCATTAAAACTTCTACAAAACTTGCGTACTCCCAAATCCAGGTTTTACCAAGGTCAAGTGGCGCCACCATCTGGCATGGCCCTTTATTCTGTGAGCAAATGTGAATCTGACATGGCTGCCAGATTCTTCGACCTCAACTGCGACATCAACGACAGGGTCAACTTCAACGTTACTGCTGGTGAGAATTTGGACAAAAACTGGTGATTTTCTCAGACCTTCAGAACTTCACTATTTTCAGATAACCGTGATTACGTCATCAGGATCTGCACCATGGGTCCAAAGTTCAACTTTTATGCTGGTCAAAAGTGGGAAGTTCGTGGTTCTTGTCGGTTGGTAAAGTTGTCAGTAAATGGCAGGTTAGGATTCGGTCTTGTTGAAACATACGAAGAATACGGCAAGGAATCTCCTGATAATCGATCGGAAGTGGTGCCACAATTACAGGAAACTAGTAAGCATTGATTTTATCACAAACGAACAATCTTAGCAGAAAGCATTGTCATGTTTAACTTGTAATTTCATAATTTACAGACTTTGAGACCTGCGACAAGCTTGTTCTGCAATTTTCTGACGACGAATGCATGAGCAGCAAACTTGTGGGTGGCAAAGGTGCCTCTGTGGCCCTGATGACATCGATGCCTTCCCGAGAAGCAGACGCAAGTCAATTTAAATTTTTGCTGCGAAATCTTGAAATTTCGAAACTGACGTAATTTTTTTCTCCAGTTTTTGGTACCAAAAGGAGTGTGCTTAACGAAAACTTGCTTTGAAAGACACATGGAGCAAGATCCTCGCCTTGCAGAATTAATCGAGGAACTGCACAATGCCGCTTGGTATGAACGTTTGAAGTTTTTATAACCAAATTGCATTTTGACATTAAATATGCAATTTATATTTCAGGAAAAGAACGAAGGCCGGCGACTTGGAACTAGTATGCCAAATGTAACTATTTCGAGTTCTGCTGATTTTTGAAAAGGCATTTGACTTAAAACTAGATTGAAGCAAATTGAAGAGTAGATGAAAATGGCAAATTTTCCTGATTTTTTAATAAATTCGGCTGGTTTCAACTTAACTGATAGTTGCAATGTTTGCAGAAATGTGAAATTCTTGGAGAATTACCAGCTAAACTTGATAGGCTGAATTTGGTGAAAAATTGCAACTTCGGGAAATCTCGAATTTCGATATTTGAAGAAATGCGATTTTGGAGATAGGTGATATTTGCAAAATTTTGATACGTCCAAAACTGTTTTTTCTCAGAAATTGAAGAAAATTACTTAAGTAATTCAGTTAAGTTGTTGAAGCAAACTGACTGGCTGATGAAACTAGCAAAGATTTTCGTGATTTCTCGAAAAATCCAGAATTTGAAGAAATGTGAAGTACTTCGTTGACTACCAGCGAAACTTGGTAGAAAGTTTAAATTTAAAACAAGTGCAACTTTGTGAAATCTCTAATTTTGATATTTGAGGAAATTGCGATTTTTGCGATGGGATATGGCGATTTTTTTGATATTTTCAAGATTAATCGTGCTTTTTCTCAAATTAAAAAATCTGTAATCCTGAGGTAAACTTAGAATCTTCCTAGGTGAATTCATAACATTGCACAAATTTAATTTGGAGCATGTCTTAGTCCGCTAAGGTATGCTCCAAATTCAATTTTTGACCACTTTAATCTTAGGCCACTAAGATATGCTCAAAATTCAGTTTTCTGATCAAAAATCAATTAACTTATCGAATTTTGATTACTTTGATATTATGGACCTAACAAGGTGCCTGTTCAAAAAAGATCTGAAATTGCTCTAAATGTATGTACCACCTTTTTGAAATACGAATTGTTCCTAGATTGAAGCACTATACGTGTGATACAGATATATCCCCAGAATTGGTAAATGAACTTCGACCTGCACTACGTCTGATGTTTGGAGATGACTTTGAAGATGTTCGATATGCCGTCCGATCATCTGGAGTTGGTAAGGTTACATTGTTATCTAAGGGCACTTGATGAAGTCCAATTAACCATTGTGTTCCAGCTTACTGAAATTTCTGCAAATCTTATTAGGAATTGAACTGATTGTTATGCTTACTTTGATTACAGGAGAAGATGGTTCAGAAATTTCAGCAGCTGGACAAAATTCGTCCTATATAGGAGAGGGATACACCATGGTAGGTTCTCAAGCTTCAAACTTGTAGCCTGCAAGGCTTTCAAATTGCTGAATTTATACCAAATTCTTGATGAATTTCGCCAAGGTGCCTTTCGTGTCCTTGGTGCAAATTTGTAATTGCCGTTTGAGCAATCAGAAAATTAATACTAAAAATTGCGACGTTCCTCCATATGTCTGCAGCGTACATGTAGATGGGATCTTTAGATGCAGTGAAATTGCACTGGAAATGTATATTCATTGCATTTTATTCACTATTTTCATTCCAGGCATTGGAAACCATTACGAAATGTTGGGGGTCCCAGTTTTCCTTCCATGCGGTGGAATATAAAAGGTAAGATTTGAAAGGTTTTGGCTTTATAATCAGTGGAAATATTTCTAAACTAGGTGACGCTTGTCGAACTTAATGGTTCAAATCTTAACTGCTTTTTGAAAGCTTTATAAAGTGCAGTGCAATATGTAACTTAGGAAATCAGTTACTAAACGTGTCAATAGTTGTTACTTAGCAGTGTTTACCCTATTTAACAAAACGTATTGTGAAGAAGTTGTACAACTTATTTGAAAGAGGAGAAAAATGTTATTTATCATGACGTTTTGTAGCATTTTCTTGTAATGTTGTTACATAGCCGGTTGTGTCCATGTTTGAAGGACGTGGTAAAGCTGGGTTTACACGTATAACAAAACATTGTAATATAAAGTAGTTTAATTTGATTGTGCAAATCGTTATAACCTGTTACTGATAGTACTATTCTTCTAAAAGTAACTTAGTTTGAAAATGAGTGTTATAATTTGTTATAGATAGTATGTCTAAACATAACTATTTGTAAGTTATAAAACTTGTTTCAAAATGACGAGAAAAAATGTTAACATCTCAGTATTGGCAACTGAAGTAATCAAGTGAGTTTTATTAAACGTTTAGTGTTAAGAAATTTCCTGTATTTCCACACTTGTAGGACGGGTACATGTTTATGGAAACGTGCTTCAGGAAAAAGAACTGAAATGTTACCTAAAACGTGTATCCTTGCTAGAAATGTTTGAAAATCTTTAGAAAATCTGTTTCCGGAAACCACACATGCATTTCTAGGAAACTTGTTACATATTGACAAGGTTTGTACAAGTGTTACGTTTTTTGATCTTTTCCTGGCAAATGATGATTAAAGTATAACCTGCTAAAATTAGAAAATGTTACATAATATGATGTAACATTTTTATTTTCAAAGGTGCAATTTTGCCATGTTTTCATACAGTTAACCCAGCTTTAAAATTTTAAATACGACGTCGTATAGAACTTGTTATGGATGGTACAATTTTTTGAAAAGTATTTATATTTAACAAAGTTATAAAACTTATATGAAAAGTTAAATGTAATTTAAATTATCTCGGTATTGATGACCCACTTAATCAAGTGGACGTTTTAAAACAAGTTTGGTGTAGAATCATTAAAACATTTTACTTTACCAAGTCCTTTGATCTTTACCGACATAATAACAACCTGCTATATCACAAGAAACGTGTTACTTAACATTTTGTATAACATTTTTCCTTCTCATTTTGAAACTAATTGCATGCTGTAACTTTGCTATATAACGTTTTCTTATATCGTAAGCCCAACTTTTTACAATGTGCAGTATATGTATTATACCGGTATAGAAAGGTGTACAACATAATTAAAAGCCAACTTGTTATACTGCAATATTGTGATGGTGTAAACGCACATTTACAATGTTCTAGTGTAAACCCAATGTGACTACCAGAATGGCTGCACGCCAGTTTGTCCAACATAATGTATTGGGTGATCTCATCACTAAATTTGTCGAAATTTACAAATAACAGAAATAATGGTCAGCTTCTGAATCCTGGCATGGGTGTCGTAATTCAAGAAGTGATAAATGCTGAAGTATCTGGAGTTCTGTTCACAAAGGATGCTCTCAATGGCAGCGTGGCCAAAATGACCATCGCTGCAAACTTTGGCCTAGGGGAGGTAAAATCGTTTCACTAAGTCCTTATTGAGTTTTCAGCTTCAAACTTAAAATTCTATTGTTGCAGAGCGTGGTGTCCGGCAGAGCTGACCCTGATACGTTCACGCTGAGCAGGTCATGGGATGACCAACTCGCCATAAAAAGTAAACGATGTGGAGCAAAACAATTAAGGATTGAAATGGCAGGCAAGTTGTGGAATTCGAAATTTTTAATTAATTCTTAAGCAATTTTGTCCGACATTGTTGCTAAAAGCTCCCACTATCAGCTATTGCAAACGTGCTCACGTGTATTGCATTTATAAATGCATTATAAAACATGTCGATAGTTTGAGACAAATTTAGTTTCAAACTTTATTAACAAATGCATTTTAAAATGCATTGAGTGTTGGAGGATGTATTGTGTAATGCATTACAATGTAGTTCGTGTGCATTGAAGAATACAAGTACGTTGTATGTTATGTACTGCATAGTGTAATGTATTTGGTTTGCATTGAAGAATTCATTTTACAATTTATATTCCATGAATTGTAAAGTGTTAAAAGCCTTGCTATATTTTATAATTTCAGGGTTTAAAAAATCCCAATTCTGAATTTAAAAAACATTAAAATACTCAATAATTAAATTAGAACAGGCAATGAAATGCAGTTTAAAATTCAAAAATACATCAGTTTCTTTCAATTCAATACAGGACAACTTGTGTATGTATGTAATTTCAAATACATTAGGGGGTGTCAATCCTAAAAAATGTAATTGAAACTGACTAATTGGTGTGCGCATGTGCATGTGCGTAATCACGGTTATCTGAAAATAGTGAAGTTCTGAAGTTCTGAAGACATTAATGTTTCAATTACCAGTATTTTTTAGGATTGACATCCACTATTGTGAAATACACAAGTCAGTATATTGTAAATTGCATTGGTGAAATGTATTTTTTGTTTACGTTACCAATACATTTCGTGTTACGATAAAAACGACCAATGCATTTGCAACATATTTTGCAATTCGTAATGCATTTCACTATACATTTGAAATGCATTTCCTTACCCTGTGGGTGTTCAGGAAATTTTCTTCAGGATGTTAACATGTTTCAGAACCCGGAGGTACGACAACAGTCGAAAACTCAGACGAACAAAGGTTTGACTTCTCAATTTCTGACAGACTGGCTCTGCAACTTGGCAAAGTTGCCATTCAGATCGAAAAGGCATTTGGTTTCCCCCTGGACATCGAATGGGCAGTTGCACAGGATCACATCTACATCTTGCAGGTAAGAAAATTGTCGACATTTAACTGTTCAAGAAATAAGACAAAATATTGTTTATTTTAGGCTCGACCTATGACCTCTGACTCGGTGCTCACCGATTTTCAAGTCTTTCACGAATTCGACACCCCATTTAGATTTCCAAACGAACAACTGTCTACCGGAAATGTCGGGTGAGTGTCAGTGTGGTACCTTGATTTTTGAAGATCAAACATTTTTTCAAATTGCATGGCCTTTAACGTGGCTAGTAGGGGGCAGTTGGACAAAACTGGAGAAATTTACTCTTGTTATCTCCCAAAAATCGAAATTGTTTATCCAAAGTCAATAGGGGGTGTCAATCCTAAAAAATAATTGTAATTGTAATTGAAATGGACTGATTGGTATGCGCATCCAGAAATGACTACCAAAACCGTTGTTTTGGGTTTTGGTAGCCATATGCACATGCGCACACAATTAGTCAAATTCAGTTTCAATTCAAACTGAATTTTTTTGGGATTGACACGCCCTATTGTTACAGCTATCTCACAAATTCTTGAGCACGTAATCAGTCTTTAGTTTGCTTTCGCAATACACGTTCACTTCAGTATTTCTGAAAACATATTAAATGTTGATGTCTACTAAGGCCTGGTTTGACCATTGTAAGCTTAGGTCAAGTGAAAGGCTAACCTGAGGTTGTCTATAACCACAAAGTGTTAGGTTTATATTGCACCATTTTGCGATAATTTTTAAGTTGGTAAACCTGTAGATCAGCAGTTGCAGCCAGGAATTTTGGGAATATTTCACTGACGCCAAAATGGCTGTCTCCAGCCTTGCCAATTAACTGGGTTAACTTTTCCTCATGGTTATCTGACACTTTTTAAAATATTCGAGTTGTCCTAAATACTCGTGTAAATGCAGTTTGATGACAGTACTTCTAATACTTCCCAGAAGGAAGCCAGGTCAGCATTTTCGAAAAACGCTTGAGTTACATTGAAAGGCAGGTATCTCTGTAACTAATTCGGTTCAACTGGGCCACCACACTGCTATCTTCTGCCTACATCGAAAATTAATAAAAAGTACCTATCCCAACAATAGGGGGTGTCAATCCCAAAAAAAATTGAGTTGGAATTGAAATTGAATTTGACAAATTGATTTGGCAGGTTTTGGCAGCCGTATGCACATGCGCACACCAATTAGTCAAATTCAATTTCAATTCCAACTCAATTCTTTTTTGGGATTAGGGGATGTCGATCCTACAAAATAA
>JAQGAF010004028.1:0-15528 GCA_034687865.1 Kryphioiulus occultus
CCTGGCTGGCTGGCTGGCCGGGCATGGCTTCCTGGCTGGCTGGCTGGCCGGGCATGGCTTCCTGGCTGGCTGGCTGGCCGGGCATGGCTTCCTGGCTGGCTGGCTGGCCGGGCATGGCTTCCTGGCTGGCTGGCTGGCCGGGCATGGCTTCCTGGCTGGCTGGCTGGCCGGGCATGGCTTCCTGGCTGGCTGGCTGGTCCCTGATGGGAGCGTGGTTCGGAACCACGCTCTGCTACCATCTGATGAAATTCTTCGTTTTCTGCACGGTGTGGTAGCAGGCCTGCTACCACACGATGGATTTGGTTGTTTTGTAGAAGATGTGGTAGCAGGCCTGCTACCACACAACACACCAATACGAGCCGCGAATAATTCATTGTCCAGATTCCTTTGTTTAACGATAAAATAAACTTAACTGTTTGGGTTTAATTATCCAGTGACAGGGAGCAGCAAAGTGGCAACAAACAAAAGCAAACATTGATATTTACATAAACTATAACCCTTCCCACAATCCCCTGGTTCAGTGACCTCACCGGACCAGTCCAAGTAGTCTCTTGGGGGAGGGCAGTCCAATGTGGGGTGTCCGTAAAGTTGTGCAATTTCCACAACTTTGCCTTTCCTTGTTTTAACTTTCACATTGAACTCATATCATGTTCTAATTTTGTCTTTCAGGTCATCCTTCGAGGAACGGGGTTTCGCCTCTCCAAGGTAAGTTTTATCCTTTTACTTGATAACCTTAATTTAGAATTTGTTACTACTGATGTCCCACATCCAACCATTTATTTACTCCCATAATTAAACCCCTCAAACCCTTTCAAACGGATAACACTCCTCCCCTATTCCGCCGACTCCGCCCAGTCCTTCCCTCTGGTCCCTATATAAGGACGACTCCTTCACAGTGTCGTCATATGAGACCATGTCTGACGACGAAATCATGTCGGTCTCCGACGCCATCCAGGTGCCCGACACACTTCAACACATTGCTTCTCTACTAGTAACAATGGACGACTTCATCACGGCCTGTCAAACATCACCGTTTCCAGCAGCCACGGATGCCCATGTCGCCATATGGGGAGAAACTCTTCGGACAAAGGTCGTCTTGCCCGACCACGACCCCAATGTCCGCCAGTCAGTGCGTGCGGAAATTCTACGTCGATGCCCCAAAATCAACGACAAAGACCCTGTGACTGGAGTACCGCTCAGTGAGCAAGCTCAAGTCCCGCCCGACCTCTTTTCGGATGTCGGCGAAATGCTGGACAAAATGCGAGAGGCCATGACACCCGGTTTCCGCATCATGGCCAGACTAGCAGACTCGGTCCCTTCGGAATCCTGCACCGTTGGCTTCCATGAAAATCTCAAAAGACTCAGCCAGGCGGTCACCGAACGGGCATTATTCCTGAACAATTTCGAGATGGAACATAATCTCCGTAAGTCGATCGAGATTCGCCTCCATGCCTTTCAAAAACAATACAATGATTTACACTCGCGGCTGGCTGTTAATCAGTCTCTTTTACTGAAGTCTCGCTCTGCCCTACGCAAGGAGAGCGCCATCCAAACAGAGTCGCCCTGTGGCCTCAAAATTCAGCCTGTCTCACCGATGCCTCACAGGAAAACGATGGAGAAAACACCACAGATCAAGACTCCCAAGGTGCCCGATCAACCTAAACCCAGGCCATCCAAACCTCGGCCTTCGTCCGCAGGCCGCAGTGCCATCGAACTCACCGCTAGGGAACTAGAGGCGTTGGCTAAACGTTCCATTCAACGGCCGAAATCTCCAGCGAAGCGGAAATTGATGAGTGTGGTATCCACTCCGGCCACTAAGAAAAAACATGTGCCTGCGCCGTTACGCATTCATGTACCCACTTACACCGCTCCACCCCATTCCGGCCATCGTAAGACTGGCACGTCGCCCGACCTTACTCGGCCTTCTGTGGTTCCTTCTCCAAGTACCCCTGCCCAGGCCAAAGGGCCCACCAAGCCGACAAGACCCACGACCGATCCTAGTGCATCCGCCCGTGGCATTACTCAGCCATTATCCATGCCCTGTCTGGACCCTGCACTCGAACCCGTCACGGACACCCTCCAGCAGTGCAGTGTTCGCCTGAAGGATGTATCCATGGAGTCTCTTACCGAAGATCTCCGATCCTCGTCGGACGACTCCGCCACCGGCGACGTCTGTCCGGAATCTCCCATTCCTAAGATGGCAGCTGTCGAAAAACCTCGCCCGAGCAAGCGTAGTCACCAGCGCACCAGTACAGTGCCTACCAGGTGTCCGCCCGAGAACTGTTTGGGCAAAAACTGGACTTTCCCGTCCACGGACGACCAGCCAGCGGTGGTCTTACACCAATATCAGCTCGCCCTCTCCTCGGCAGCCCGGGCCGACCCGGACAAATTCACCAAATTCAATCGGGCGTTGGAAAGCATGGCATCGCAGGATATCCTAACCCACTACGTGCCTCCCAAGCCTGGGGATCCCGATTACGCGCTGTGGAAGAACCTCCACATCAAACCTCGCCCGTTCGGAGGGCTCGAGGTGTGCTACTTGTGCGTCACCATCAATCACAAGATGGACATGTGCTTCCGACACTGGCATGGGGCATTCCCCATCCCGCCGAGTCACCAGATCATCCCAGGTCGTCGGGTACCGCCCTGTCAACTCAACGACATCGACAAGAAAGTGCTAGGGATCCTCGAGATACGCGACGCCACACCAGGGGACCTGGACTAGTGTTTCTTTTTATTACAGATTTTGTTTTACCATTTCCCGTTTGTGTTCTGTTTGTAACCATTTTATTCACTTTGCGTGCCATGCCATATAACCGTTTTTCAGTTAAACTTCGCATGTTGCACTCCCGAATTTGGGGGGGGGGTGTAACGTCCATATGGCCACCAGAGGGCACCCACGTTCATTTTTCACCTCAGGTTGGGAAGTGGACTCAGCCACTTAGGCTCCGCCCCTTCCCAACCACTATATAAAGGCTGATCAAACAGCCAACTTTAGCTTACCTCCCGTTTCGACAAAATCATTGACCAGCTGGACACCGGACCGGATGACGAAGAGGACAAACCTACCATTGCTCTTCCGACTAAGAAGGACATTGCAAAAATGTTCAAACAAGTGGGGTTTTTCGATGGCAAAAAGGAAAACTTCGGGGGATGGGCAGCATTGCTGCAAGACGTTGTGAAAGAGTATAATCTACCAGACGACCATGCAGTTAAAGCCATTCTGTGAATCTTGCAAGGAGAAGCCCGCACATGGTGGGCTTTCATGGCTGACAAGATCACTACGGTGGTAGAAGCCATCAAATGCCTGCGACAACGTTTGTCCGTTCTGAATCCGATGCCACCATACGTTCCCGCCTACTCAGAGCCCAACAACTGCAAATCGGAAAATGAACACCATACAAGACCTATGGGATGCTGCCCACCTACGAGAAGAAATCCTCACTGATGCTCATTCGTGGGGTCGTAAATACGATCGCCCGAGCATAGCCACCACTGACTCCACCAATGATCCCGACTCCAAGGCCACCAAGGTGGTGTCACCTTATAAAGCCAGCGGAGACAGCAAAGTACCAAAAGACTCCAAATCTACACCTTCCAGTCTACACCCTGCCTCAGGATGCTCAGTGTGTGGCATGCGCAATGTCACCAAATACTCCTGCCCGAACGAATGTGGGAAAGGCTTTAAGCTGAATATGGTAGAGATTGAGGATGAGACTATAGTTTTGGCACACAACATTAAGGACGACAACGGGGCCTTCATCCGGACCACGTGGACTGTCAACGGTATCTCTGTCATGGCAGTTTTTGACACGGGATCCAATACGTCCGTCGCGGGGAAACAGCTTCTGGAACAACTGGAGGAGCTAGGGGTTCCCATGACGACATGCCAACGCAATGTCCAGCTGGCTGACCGGTCACCATCCCGCGTCACCATCCATGTCGCCGAAACCACCATCTGCATCTAGGGGCAATCCTACCCACAGTGTCTTATGTTGATACCGTCGTACAAACATGGCACTCTTTTACTGGGACTGGACTTCATGACTACAGCAGGAATTCTTATCGATGTTCCTTTCCGATCATGGTTCACTCGTCCATTCACCAATTCTCCGGTACTCACACTGTCAGAACCTGCCCCGATATGCCAGACCATACACACTGAGGATGTTTTTCTCCGACCCGATAAAGGCACTATGCTGAATGCCGAGGAACGGGATGAGGTGAACAAACTCCTTGACCATCATCGGGAAATCTTCGACACCCCAAAAGGCCCTGCGAAAGGTTGCTCCGCAAAAAATTCAACTCGTCGAAGGGGCTATTCCCTATGCCTCCAAGTTGTTTGCCCTTTCACCCAAACGCAAGCAGCAAATTTATGAGATTATATTGGACCTATTGGAAAAAGAATACATCATCCCGTCTACCTCGGAATGGGCTGCACCTTCCATCCTCGTTCCTAAACATGGGGGTTCGGAAGAAATGCGCTTCGTCACCAATTTCCGTCAACTCAACAAGGTGACAGTTCCAGACACCTACCCAATACCCCGCATCGACGAAATTTTGGCCGAAGTAAAGGGCAAGCCGTTTATGCCATCAATGGACCTTACCAGCTGTTACTGGCAAATCCCGATAGCCAAATCTTCTCAACGATTGTCTTCCACAATCACCCATTTTGGCACATTCTCGTATACTCGTATGCCCATGGGGGCTCGTAACTCCTCTGCCCATTGTCAACGGGTCGTCGAGGCTGCCCTCAGCATTCTCGAGGACATCGACAAGCGCTCCTACCAGGACGATCTCTGGGTGGGAAGCGGGGCTTTTCGCCATCACCTGTCGGACATGGACAGTTTTTTGCTGTCTCAACCTCAATGTTTTGGCGAATATGCTGTCTCGCCCAACAGGTCCTAAGGAACCGGTCGTACTCATCCATAGTATTACCACCGGGGACGACCCGCTCGATATCCAAGAATTTCGCAACATTCAACTTGATGATCCTGAGTGCCAAAAGATCATTCAGGCGTTAGAAAGCAATCTGGATTCTGATAACGTGGAAACTCGTACAATGATGAAGCGAGGGTTCCTGCTCCTTCATGGCATCTTATACTGTGTATTAAATCTCCTCGATTCCGACGAACCCAGATTGGTGATCCCTGCGGCGTTGCGTCAGAAAGTCATCCGATGGCACCATGACGTCCCTGAGGCTGGTCATCCTGGCACAGTGGCTACTGCTACTCGGATCCATGAGAAATATTAGTGGCGGGGACTACGTCGTGATGTGGCCAAACACATCCACGACTGCTCCGCCTATCAGAAGTACAAAGCAGACACTAACCCAGTGTCGGTTCCCATGACCTCACCAGTGGTGATGCCTCGGTTTGAAACCATCAGCATCGATCTGGTCGGGCCGCTACCGGTGACTGCAAAAGGGAATGTCAACATCTTTTCCGTGTGCGACTACCTCGGGCTTTGTAGAGCTTTTCCCGATCCCAGATGCCAAGGCGGAAACCATTGCCACCACCCTGGTCAACGAGATTTGTCTCCGGTACGGCACTCCAAAACATGTCAAGTGCGACAATGGTCCGCAATTTCTTGCCACCATCGTAAGGTCAGTAGCGGAAGCCATGGGATTCACCATGGATCATGTGGCGCAATACCATCCCAGAGCCTATCCGGTCGAGCGTAAGCACCAGGAGCTCAAAACCAAATTGGCTATCGAGGTCGGCAGTTTGCATGACAATTGGGATATCCATTTGCCGGTGGTCCGGTGGGCGTTAAACAACGCGACCAATCTGTCCATTCAGGATTCTCCTTTTCATGTCACATTCGACCTGTCCCCGAGATCGCCGCAAGACAACATCGTCCGTTTCCATGAGCTGTGCACGGATCCGGTCTTTGTCAGACACTCTTTCTCCACTTTCATGACCGACACTGCCTTATACCTCTTGGATGTACAAGGACGCCTCGAACTCGCTCAAGACAAGCGTCGGGCTAAATATAATTCCAAAGCTACGATTCCAAAGTGGGTTGTTGGTGATTGGGTGCTCATTAACGCCAAGCCTCAAAGTTCTGCTATTAAGGCATTTTCTTCCAAGCTTGCTCCCAAACGTGATGGACACTACGTCATCCATAAAGCCATCACACCAACTATGTTCGAGCTATGGGATCTGGTATGGGCCATCTCCATGGGGACTTACCACCCTTCTAAAATCACCAAGATTCCGAGTCAGTCTGGTGGTATTTCGCAACAGGCCCCGGGGACGCCCGACGAAACAGCCCCCACCACCACCACCCCCGGAATCACTTTTGCAAGAAATGGAAGAAAGTGACGAGGAAGAAGACACTCCCGCTACATCGCTGGTACCCCAGACCAGGTCGGGCAGGCATGTCGTTACTCCACTGCGATTTCAGGCCCTCATTATGGTAGACCTCACATCATCATTCCAGACCATTAATGAAGAGTTTGGTGTGTCTGTCGTCGATGAATTTTGGAAGATGGTCAACGATTTTGTCGTCCAACAGGGGATCGTCAACAGTGGTCTCCGGGCCTATGTCCGTCGTCACGAGGTCGTTAGCCACTTCATGGATCTCCGACAACTGAATCTCCAGTACCCCGACAGGCCCAATGCGGAATGTACTACTTTTTATAAATTAGCTCGGGCAGCCATGGTGCTACGTCAACGAGGCTGGCCTCTGGAGATGGCCACCAAGTACCCTGATGTCATCGCTCCCAAATTCTATAACAATGGCGAACCCCAGTCTGACGACGAACTTCTTATCGAATACACCAATTCGTATGCCAATTTCCGTCCTAAACCAGGTGCCCTGCCACCCTCGGATGTCACGTTGTCATTTTTATTCATGGGTCAGTCGCCCGACATTTTTTTGGACACCCCTGACCATAGTGGACTGAGCGACGATGACCAGCTTCAGGAGCCGCTCAGGATTGGTGATTGGGACTTGGACTCCTCCCCTTTTCCGCCGTCTCCGCCCTCTCCTTCCCTCTGGTCCCTATATAAGGCCGACTCTTCTACGGTGTCGTCATATGGAACCATGTCTGACGACGAAGTCATGTCGATCTCCGATGCCGTCCAGGTGCCCGATGCACTTCAACACATTGCTGCTTTGTTGGTGACTATGGACGATTTCATTACGGCGTGCCAAACCTCGCCATTTCCGGCGGCCACAGACGCCCAAGTCGCCCTATGGGGAGAGCCTCTTCGGGCAAAAGTCGTTCTGCCCGACCACGATCCCAATACCAGACAATCAGTGCGTGCCGAAATCCTCCGCCGATGCCCCAAGATTGACGATAAGGATCCAATTACCGGGGTGCCTCTTAGCGCACAAGCCCCGCCCAACCTTTTTTCCGATGTTGGCGAGATGCTTGATAAGATGTGGGAAGCCATGATGCCAGGGTTTCGTATCATGGCCCGACTGGTGGATTCGGTCCCTCCAGAATCGTGCACAGTGGGGTTCCATGACAATCTCAAACGGCTCAGCCAGGTGGTCACCGAGCGTGGTATCTTCCTGAACAATTTCGAGATGGAACATAACCTACGTAAGTCCATCGCAATCCGCCTTCATGCACTGCAGAAGCAGTACAACGATTTACATTCGCGGCTGGAGGTCAACCAGTCTTTGTTGTTGAAATCGCGGTCAGCGCTACGCATGTGGTTCAGCAATCAACTAGAGCGCAAAGAGAGCGCCATCCAAACGGAATCGCCTGTGATACTCAAGAGTCACCCAGTGTCACCCATGCCCCACCGAAAATCAGCTGAGAAACCAAAACCGTCACGGACATCCAAGTTGCCCGATCCATCGTCCACTCCATCTAAGCCTCGACCTTCACCCGCTGGCTGTGCAGCGATCGAACTTACCACCAGAGAACTGGAAGCCTTGGTTAAACGTTCCATCCAGCGTCCTAAGTCGCCCATTAAAAGAAAATTGATGAGCGTGGTCTCTAATCCGGCCTCTAAGAAGAAACATGTGCCCGTGCCACTCCGCATTCACGTGCCTACATATACTGCTCCGCCTCACTCCGGCCATAGAAAGACAGGCACGTCGCTCGATCCGGCCCGGACTTCCTCAGTGCCTTTGCCCGTTACCCCAATCCAGGCTGCCCATCCGGCTAGCTCCTGCAAATCTAAGCCCGACCCTCCATCATCAGTCGGCGGTGGTGCGCCTCCACTATCGATGCCTACGCTAGGATCCGAGCGGGCCAGTGATACGGACACCATTCAACAGTGCAGCATTCGTCTAAGGGACGTCTCTATGGAGTCTCTCACCAAAGACCTTCACTCCTCATCGGACGAATCTGTCTCTGAAGTGGCGCATCCAGAGTCACCTATTCTGAAGGGGTCCCCTGTCGCGAAACCTCGACCGGTCAAGCGAAGTCATCAGCGGACCAGCACAGTGTCCACTAGGTGCCTGCCCGAACATTGTTCGGGGAAGAACTGGACTTTTCCATCGACGGATAACCAGCCAGCAGAGCTCTTACATCAATAACGACTCGCCCTTTCCTCCGCCGCCCGCGCCGATCCGGACAAGTTCACCAGATTTAATAAAGCATTGGAAACCATGGCTTCGCAGGACATCCTGACCTACTATGTGCCTCCCAAGCCTGGGGATCCCGACTATGCGCTATGTAGGAATCTCCACGTCAAACCTCGCCCGTTCGGTGGGCTCGAGGTGTGCTACTGGTGCGTCACCATCAATCACAAAATGGACATGTGTTTCCGCCACTGGCATGGGGCATACCCCATCCCGCCGAGTCGTCAGATCATCCCAGGTCGTCGGGTACCGCCGTGTCAACTGAACGACATCAAGAAGAAGGTGCTCGGGATCCTCGAGATACGCGACGCCACACCAGGGAACCTGGACTAGTGTTCTATTTTTCTTGATTCTTATATTACCATTTACCGTTCCTATTCTGTTTTTAGCCGTTTCATTCATTTTGTGTACCATGCCATATATCCGTTTTTCTTTAAACTTTGCATGTTGCACTCCCGAAATTTGGGGGGGTGTAACGACCATATGGCCACCAGAGGGCATCTACGTTCATTTCTCACCTTAGGTTGGGAAGTGGACTCAGCCACTTAGGCTCCGCCCCTTCCCAACCACTATATAAAGGCTGATCGAACAGCCAACTTCAGCTTACCTTAAACAAGCTCACTCCACAGCTGACGGCAAAGTCTGCTCCGGCCCGTGGACCCTCGTTCTCTTTACGTGCCTGTAAACCAAAGCGTAAATAAACATTTAGTTCGACTTATTGTTTACACTATTAGTCGACCTAATTTATTTCCGGCATCAACTGCCACTCCAAGTCTCCCGACACACCAGAACGGGAAATCCAGGAGCTGCATCCAAGCCTCCCATCCAGTGGACATCTCGGGCCTCAACCTCACCCGACAAACCCCCTCAACTTAGGAGCAACCGCTCCTCCAAGACTGCCGATCGACTCGCCACCTGCAGAAGGCCGCCCGACCTATCTACGAAGCTTGCCCAACCTTATCACAAGAGTCACCTAGTCTTGCAGCAGGTCATTAATGAATAATAAGAATTAGAGTGGCCCCAAGACACTTCCTTGTGGCATAATGTCCGTGATAATGTGAACTTTCTTCGGCCTACACGCCTTGGCGCCCGGGTTGTGAACTTTCTTCGCCTTGTGCCTTATTGCTCTCTGGTATTCTGACGTCACGGGACAGCCGCTGATGTACCGCTTCACAGCCAACTTATGCTCATCAGGTGACTCTTCGGGCCGATTGAGCGTTCTCTCCCGTCTCGCAGACCGGGTCCACCACATCGCAACTGCGGACTCCGTGCCCTAGCTAAGGGTCATCACGCACCTCGCGTCCTTCGGACATTTAGTGTGCTGGTAAGCGTCGGGCTCGCCATTGTCGCGTTCGGGTACTTACCTCCACCGTTACCTCTTTGCAACTTGATAGTTTATAGTTTGCTTCAAGTTATTTTGGGTCATCACTCACTTTCAAAGTAAAGAGTATTGCCGTCCATTGCTTTAACCTTATTGTATCTGTCTTTCTTGCTTTCACCTTGGACGGTAACCGAACCTACTCTACGCCGCTACTTTAGCCAATGTCTTCCACTGCGCCTCGACTCGTCTTCTCCCTCTTTTCTCTGGCACTGAACCCCTCTCAGTCTCACAAAGAGCGTCAACTTCTCGTGGATGCCCAAAGAATAGAGCAAGCGCTGTTGGTAGATGATCCACAAGCCCATCGACGCCGTGAACAGGATAGACGCCACGCCAAAAGACTTCGGAAGTAAGAAAGGAACTTTCTGTGCCTCCACAATTACCTTATGTTGAGTTATGTTTAAGGCACCCATTTTTCAGCATGATAGGGC
This sequence comes from Kryphioiulus occultus, assembly GCA_034687865.1. NCBI lineage: Eukaryota > Metazoa > Arthropoda > Diplopoda > Julida > Julidae > Kryphioiulus > Kryphioiulus occultus. The sequence continues at coordinate 10,357 of JAQGAF010004028.1, forward strand.
TACTTCTTTCTTTTCTCGCGAATCACCCTGTCTGATTTCGCTCATTTTGGCTAGGGTACCTTTACAGTTATGTTTATCATTGTTCATCTCTAGGTGAAAATATTGTTTTCTATTCAGAATCCATTATTTTTTTTGGGGGGGGGGTTTGTAACTTCGCCTATTTTTATTATCGCTTATGCATCATTTATGTGTAAAGCATAGTAGTCTGGACCCCATCTTGTGCAACCATATGATGTAATTGGACACCAGGAGTTCTCCCTTGTCGTTATCCCAGCTGAAACCTGGTGCTCATTCATATTTTGCTTGTAACGGACAATTTCTGTTCGTTTCCCACAATTTGGGAATTACACAATTTGTGCCATCATTTTCACTCGAATTGTATTTTGCACATTATGTTGCAATCATAGGTTTTAAATCAGTATAGAGTTTTTATTCATTATCTTTATTGCACCATTTTTGTTATTGGCCGACAACTTTCCCTGTTTTGCACCGTTTTGTATAAATACTGAGCTGTTTCACAGCAAAGTTAGTTCGTTTTAAAATTCACTCAGAGTTCACTTGTAAGCCACTTGAAGCTTTTGTAACACTGTGCCATACTGGCTGAAGTCTGTTTACTCCCAGCCCATTCACTTTAGTTTATATAATTCGCCAATGAGGCGTGATTATGTATAACGACACCTATCAACTACCATATAATTAAATGAGTTCAAACTAAGGTTTTTGCGTGGAAAACGTTACTTTATTAAATCAAGGATTACACCTCAAAATTCAGTGTTAATAACGAAAGGGTACCAGTCTGCAGCTGTCTCCATCATCGTTCCTGACACCGATGCCAATCTAGACGAAAACCTGCACAGACACCTGCAAGGTAAGAAAGAACAATCATTAATGTACCGAGTATCAATTCTACGACTCCATGAATTCTTGCAAGACAGCCGATCAAATCACCATCATCCATCTTCAATCATCCCGACTGACTTCGTCATCTACATCATTCAATGACAAGACACATCAGCTATTTGGTGGTCCACCATTGACATAATAAAAACGAGTAAAAATTGAGTGGCATCCCCTATCAAAACAAATCAGTTTTCTCATATGAATTAAACTGCTAACAGTAAACTACTTTCAGGTGCACTATAGATTTTGTAAAATTTCCCACACAAAAAAATGCAATAATATATTATTGCATTTACTATTGGATTTTCTTGTGTGAGAAATTTTACAAAATCTAGTGCATCTGAAAGTAGTTTTCTGTTAGCAGTTTAATTTACATGATAAAAACTCTGATATCATTTTGATAATGGGATGCCACTCAACTTTTAGTCGTGTTTATTATTTGAAGTTTTGTACATTTAATTTATTTTATGGACGATCCCCATTTCCAGTGAAATGATGAAAATCATGACATAATTATAAAAACAACTAAAAGTTAAGTGGCATCCCCTTATCAAAACATACCCTTATTCAAGAAATACAGGGTGTTCACTTATTCTTTCATTGGTGTTGGTCTGAAAGCGTCTGCTCACACATGTTTTCTGCTCTGCTGTATTTCCTGTCTTTATAAGCCAATTCTTTGGTGATTCGTCGTGATAACAATTTTGCTTGACAGTCTGGTTACTACTGGAGGCGATAATTCAACTTTAATGAATAAATACCCTTTGATTAATTAATAAAAACGATAATTAAAGATTGAAAAAATGGTCGTTGGCGCCCTCTATTTTTTAACATGGCAGGGGTGGGAGGGGAACTTCCCATTAATTTCCCACAATTCCCTCCTTCAGTAAATAGAAAATGCCATTTTTTGTGTAGTTTTATTTACAAAATTATGCAAAGTAAATACCTTCAGTGTACAATTTTCTGACGTGGATCCTCAATAATTCAGCATCACGTAAAATTTTCAAACTGCATTGTCTTGCCTATGCACTGAAATCTTTGCAATATTTTCTTTATCAATTTTCAGAATTACGCATTTTTTTAAAATGAATTTAAAAGTTTGTTAAGTGTTTAAAACATTTGCAAATTTCGACGAAATTTAGTGAGCGAAAAAATATCAAGTCTTCACTAAAATCGCCAGGACTTGACTCATGAGTTGTTTAAAACATTTTCAAGTTTTAACGCCACATGTTTTAATTATAATCCCGATTTTCTTATTCTAAATTTAGTGAAATTGTGTTAAACACCCGATCCACTTAATTTCCCAAACTTTCCTCCTTCAGTAAGTAGAGAATTCCATTTTGTGTGTACTTTTCTTTACGAAAATTATGCTAAGCAAATGTACCTTCAGTGTACAATTTTCTGGCATAGATCCTCAATTTAGCAGCACTCGGAATTTTTAAGCTGCACTGCCTTGTTTATGCACTTAAATGTTTTAAATATTTTGTTTATAAATTTTAAGAATTGACCCAATTTTTTAAGTGTTTAAAAAATTGGCCAATTTCAAACTAAATTTAATGACTGCCAGCCTTCACTAAAATCGTCAGGACATGCCTGGTGAGGTGTTTAAAAAGCATTTTCAAATTTATATATCACATGTTTTACATGTAATTATAATATCGATATTTGCATTCTAAATTTATTGAAATTGTTTAAAACACCCGACCCGGTCAATTTCCCAGATTTTCCTCCTTCAGTAAATAGAAAATTCTGTTTTTTTTTGTACTTTCTTTGCAAATATTAGGCCACGCAAATCCCTTCAGTGTAAGCTTACAATTTTCGGTGTCTTGATTATGCACTTAAATCTTTGCAATATTTAGTTTATAATTTTTGAGAATTACCCAATTTTTTAATCAATTTCAAAATTTGTGAAGTATTTAAAACATTTGCAAATTTCGACTAAATTTAGTGAGTTAAAAATGCCCAACCTTCACTAAGAATAAAGAACAATTGGGAATAATTTTGTTGCAATGCGTTTTATTTTTACATTGCCTTGAATGGACATTTTAAAGGAAAATTAAACTATGGATCTGATTTTTCGACTTGGTCCAATTCTCGATAGTTGGATAGTTGGTTGTGTTATAATATTCGTGATGGTTGGTTTTATTACAACATACAATTCAATGCAATCTATTAATTCTTGAAAATTATTATTACCAATATGCTAGACCATATTGATTCTAAACCAATTGCTGGATCCTGGACAACAACTCAACGAGCGTCACATCGAGCTGCTACTGGAAGTGTTGAGGTGCGTTACCTTGGAGAGTTATTTTGCAACAGTTTTTGTAAAAACATTTCATTGAAATTCGACTTTCAGGAGAATGTGCAAGCTGCATTTCAAAGATGGCGAAGTGAGTGGCGCTTGCCTCGAGGTGTTGGCAACTTTGTTTTTAAAGTTGGAAAAATCCAGCCAAGGGAACAAACAAAAGGCGATGCATCTTATTTCCACATTTTGGTACTTGTTTTTGCCTAAATATTTCCAGAAAATGTAGCATTTTTCCCAAGAGTTACAATAGTGTATGTTTCTACTTTACTGCGATGTTTCATTTGATTTCATTTCATAGGGACTTAAAGGTCAAGAAAAAGTGTGGTCCACTAGTGGAATTGGGCATTGTGAAAGTGATTGTCGCACTAGCTAAAGTGAGTATCGTTGATGTTGTTTGTCTAACTCATTGCCTGTAAACGTTTAAAACATTTCTCGCGGTTGCTTTTCAGTGCCCGGTTGATGCTCATTTGAGCAATGCTGTAAATTATTCAGGCGATAACAATGAATCTCAGCTCTCGCCAATTTGCTTACCAAAGTTCCTGGAATGTCGCAACTTCAAGCTGTCGTCGTTTGCAGCTCATAATATTGCCATTTTATTCAACGTCGATAAAGTGCTGGCTACTGGAGATGTCGATGTTGTTACTGCTCATGGCAAGATGCTAACCATGGTTCTACGTTCCATCACGGAAGCTGGCGTTGGCTTGGTTGGTTAATTAACCTACAATTCGTTATTTCCGGTAGTTTTTCAAAAATTTCGCCTACGCTGTTCCCTTTTAAAGAAACGAGCTAAAATATATCGAAGAAATTTGTTTAAATTGAGAGACAATTTCTTGGGTTGGTCAAGGAAACAGTTTGCCAAGTGTTTCTAGATTTTACTGCAAATTGCCATGGCAAAGAAGAATATAGCAGGTAGTGTCTAAAATTCATCATTTAAGATCTGATTTTTTTTAAATTTCACCTGCTTATATTAAATCTGTTATTTCTGGTCTAGTTTTTTTAAAACAAAAAGGGGCCTCAAGTATTCTCTTGAGTATTACTATTTCTAAGAATTTCTTCAAAATTGCATTAGGACTATTTTTTTTACATATTTCACCTACGGCGTTCTCTTAAATTTTAATTTACAGGCGTCGCTCTCATGTTAATATTGACACCCATATAATTTTTTTCGAATTTTTTTGTGGTCTAGTTTTTGTAAAAGGTTTTCCTACGCTCTTCTAACTTCTAAAATAAAAGTGGGGTTGTGGCGAATGAAAATGCGAGCTTTTTTCAAAAATATTTGCTTCAAATTGAGAATAAAAAAATAAGATATATGCATGTGAATAAATTTAAAAATATTAGATACATGTACTTTAATGGGCAAGATTTTTCTTAAAACAATTAGGATGGCTCTCTGAAGACCAAGGACTCTCAGCAGAATTGGACGGTGTCTGCCCTTCTCGCACTCATCAACATCGCGGTTGCGAGTCCTTTCTGCTTAAAGGAGGCCCTGCTCGCGATGTGTACCCATGCCAAAGAAATTCCTCTCTCGCTAAATCTAGTCAAAAAGGCAGGTTGTCATCAATTATTTGTTTAAACTGCAAGTAACCATTTACAAATTTTCTAATTTCGGTTATCTGCAGGCAATTCAGAATGTTGCCACTGAGTTGAAATACCCGACGTTGAGCAGTTTTATGGAGGCTCAGCTCGGCTATCTAGTCTACCATCGGCCGGACAATAATTTCACCGAATTCTTGTGGCGTCTGACGGATGCTGCTTCAGAAAAAGATTTTTTGAAGTAAGAATTTGACATTTCGTCTGTTTCGCACTTAGTTGACTGTAGCATATTTTGACCATCTTGATTAGACCTCGAAAACTTGGAAAACTCTGGGAATTCTGAATTTAAATCTGGAGTTTTCAATTCAATTCAACTCAGTACCCTACAATCAGTAAATGAATACCATGTGGTAGGGGGGTGTAATCCATCAACC
>JAQGAF010004029.1:0-15522 GCA_034687865.1 Kryphioiulus occultus
TCCCCTCCTTTTCGGTCCAGATAACCTGTGAGGCCGGACAACATCTCGACTCTATGAAAAAAACAAAAACAAACCCGAAGCAACGCCTGACGCGAACGCATGTACGCCGCCGGCGCGACACCTGGCGGCGTTTTCCGGCGCTTGCCAATGGCGCCGCGGCGTGGCGCCGCCGCCGCCCCATTGGCCCCCGCGTCCCTGGGCGTGGCCGGCGGCGCGTCCCGAGGGGCGTGGCCCCGCGGGGAGGACGCCAATAGTCGCCTCGGACAAAAGCCAGCCTCTCGAGGGCGCTCGCAACACATAAGCGACAATCGCCTAGGCCGGCGCTCAATGCTAATCATTTAGCGTTTACTTGGCCTTTACTCCCCAGTTGCTCGACTGCTCGCAGCTAGAAGCGCATCGATCGCGAGCAACCAATTCTCCCAGCGCACGCAACCGACTCCAATTACAGCCGCCCACACGGGACGTACGCCATGCTGCGCTCAAACATCCCGAGCTGCCAAAGCCCGAACTTGTAAGGTTTCTCGTCTCCGTTCAGAAAGAAGAAAACGAAAGCCCGTCGGAAAAGCAGAAGGGCCGACCGGGCCGCCATCGTCCACGTGCGGACGGGAACGGGAAACAGTTCCAGGCGCGTCGTCCACGTGCCCGCATCGCGTCGGACTAGCTGGCGGAAAACGGCTGACGATTACCCGCGATCTGAAGTTTGAAACAATCGGTTGTCGTTTACCGCTCTTACCTCGTGACCCGAAGGGATTATACACGAAAGGATCCAACGACCAGACAAGGGACTTTTCGTCTTCTCGTCGGCCACTGACTTCCGGTTCGTGCGCGAGTGCTTCGCCGAAAGCCATGTGCCCCTAGGGCCGCCTGCCCCGCCGCCACCGCCGCATATTTTCCCCACTCCGATTGACCCTTGACCCCCCGTTGCCATGTTCGGCCTGCAGGAGAGCGCCCTGCAATCGCGCATCCCCGTGGGCAACCTGAAGGAGGAGCCGCTCACCGGAAGCCAGCTGGGCACGGTGAGGAGCGGCTGGATGCAACCGTCCATGGTGGACCACCAAGGGGCAGCCAGGTTAGTAGCCGAACGCGTGCGTTGACAAATAGGCCTATGCGCTCGGGATGAGAGAGACCCTTAAATTGCATGCCTTTGAGAAACAGCGTCGTTTTGCGCGTATCTGCACCGGAAATGCTTTCCGAACCGTCTTGGTTTGGCGGAACCCGGTTGGGGCCCCTCGCCTTGAGGCGTGCGACGATTTAGGGCATCCGCTGTAAAATGTCAAAGGTGACACGACAATTACCCCTATGACGAAATTTCAAGGAAATGCTATGCTACGGGGACACTGGATGCTTCTTTCGGAAATCGGAAAGTACTTTCCTGTTTTGAAATGTGCCTGCATGTATGATAAATCGCCTAAAATTCTCACCATATCGGTATTAGTTAATACGTTTTTTGCGCATTCTATGACGTTTGTCTTGCACGCAGTATACCCTACTTACTACATTCCAATTATGACGGATCCCATGCCTCATGCCGCACGTTTCCACAAATGCTTGAATGGGCCAGGTTAAATTATAGTCGCTGACACGAGCTATCAGTATATCCCGTCATTCCGATTTCATAAACGAGTAATGTGTGAATTTCTTTCCTATACATGTACATACTCTAAGGAAAATAGGACATGTTAAAGGTTAATTAAAACTAAATATAAATATATATTAATGTTTTAAATATGTGAAGATATATAAAATTTGTAAATGTGTGCATTTCTCCCCTATACATGTGTACACGCTCTAAGGAAAATGTTTCATATTGTTCGTTGATGAACTCGGAATGACCCGCAGATGTGCTGAAGACGGTTATTTCAATGCGCATGTCGCACCCCCGCTTCAGTAGTGACACAGCTCAAAAATTGTCAGTTTCCGGTTTCAGGCAATATTACATCACTTCTGTCTTCTGAAAAACAAGAAACCTTGGAATCTCATAGATTTCACAGGACTGACAGTGAAACACTTCTTTGGTGCTCAATATACATGTATATCAAAACGATATATATCAAACTTCTCCTGTAAATTGGAATTTTGTAGTTGTTAGAACTAAATCTGCACGGGATGCGTTATATAAGGACTTATTCATAAACCAGTTTATGTGACGAGTTACATTTTCGTGTGAAAACGTGTCTGATTCTGGGCTTTTCCATGGGGGTTGCATGGCACACTTTCACAAAGGCAACTACTGCCCATAGGATCGTCGTCCCACACCCTAATAAGTAAAAGGATGTAGGGTTAGGCCCTAATCCTCATTAAGCATACATGTAGCATACTTCTAATTGTTCTAAAACCAGTTTTACGTCCCCATGCCCTATCCGGCTATATCCAGCATGGTCCGGTTAATATGCTTGGATCAGATGGTTACACGACTAACCCGTTTTTAACCATGCATTTTTCCAAATCTAAACGTGACACTTTTCGTCAAACCTCGCATGATTAATAATAATTAATGCAACGTTGCATGCTATAGCGTGTTATGGAATATGGATCGCTTCCTGATGACTTGCACGTTCCAAATCTAATCATTGTGCCTAAATTCCTAATCAGGCGTCTCGCTAATTCATTCCCTTAACCCTAAGCTCCAGCCCAGTAGACTGACGCATGGCAGGTGTTCATCCCGGAGAATTAGTGAACCGTGACCTTTGACCGAAATTCTTCCAATTTTCTTTTTCTTTTGGTCAGTCGTTTCGTGCACGCTGTCAGTTGAGTGCCGTTGTACGCTGCGAACGGTGCCCGCCTCATTGGTACTGTTTCTTCGTCACGTGTCCCACCCAGTACGCTGGTACTGCCAGTCCACCCGGGGATGTGTGACCATCGTCAGTACGCCCAGAGTGCAGGGATTAATCGCAGCTCTCCGTTCTTTTCTCCCCACATGTATCTTCCGTCGCCCTCGTCCACGTCCTGGCTCCCATACCCGCCTGCCCCGTGCTTGACCGACGGTCATCTCGCCGCCGCCGTCATGCCCTACAGCGTCGGACTGGGAAGGGCGCACTTCGAGAAACAGCCGCCCAGCAACTTGCGCAAAAGCAACTTTTTCCACTTCGTTATCGCCCTGTACGACCGCGCCGGACAACCCGTCGAAATCGAAAGGACTGCCTTCATCGGATTCGTCGAAAAAGACCAGGTAAGGTCAAGACCGTTTCAACTGTTGATATGGAGAGGCGTGCCCCGCTGGTGCCGCCCCCTCGTGTTTGCCGTCGCACTTTTAGTTTGGTTTACCGCAACGGTACTGGGAGCGACACGAAAAACGCCTCACACCGCAGGCCCAAAAGTCACAATCATGTCCCAATGGTGGCAATGTAGCTTCCTTAAAAGGGGCGAAATGCTGCTGTTTTGCTTTCCCGCAATGCATGCGTGCACGCTTCTGGGCCCTATTCCATGACCGAAGGTATGGAGTTGCACTTGTATAGAGGTATGGCGTATACTCGATACCTGTTTGGAATTGTAGTTGTGTAGTGGTATGGATCATACGCCATACCTTTGTGGAATAGGGCCCTGTTGGTGGAATCTACCAAAACGACTTTGGGACTTTTCTGAAAATTTCGAATTCTGTCAAAACATTTACTAAAATCTTTTTGGGAAAAATATATTGTTTAGTTATAAACACGAGGTAGTTGCCGTAGTTCGTGTCCCAACCTAACTCGTTATCTGTAACACAGGTTATCTGTTCTGGGGCTTACAAAAGATATCATTGGATGCATTGCTCATTAACATGATTGCATCGCATTTCACACAAACACTTGGCTTGCATGCACTCTTTTTAAGGTACTGTACGTTGGGCTTGTTGCCTTCGGGTTTTTGAAACCGTATAACCGGAGGTCCTTTTATTCCAGAAGGCAACATGTCTAATGTACCATAGTGGGCATGTAACGATGATGAATAATGGACCAAATTTTAAATAGTGCGAATGGATCGTCAAATAACTTACTTGTGCATTACTGAGAATGGCGTGTTTATTCGTAAATAATTGCGCGCATTTCTCGTCCATTTCGTCTCTGGGGCATTTACGCCCATTTGCAGTGTCTACAAACTCAGACAACCGGATGCTTCTTTGCATTTGCTCAAAATGCTGGAAACAACGAAAATTATAGTTGATGAAATAACGGATAAATGGACCATACCCAGTTTGGTCAAACGTTCAATTAACATAGCGATGGTTCCATTAAAGACGCAAATTTTATATGCACATGTGCACCTGAATTTCATCAATTTTCTTGGATTGTTTTTAGCGAATTCCCTAAATTTTTGTTCCATTGACAAGGGAGTACTGGAAATTGAGGTGTCAAATTCGCACTGCGCTATACATGTATTATTAGTTCCGCCCTCCCTGTCAATTTGTGTACATGTACATTTGGAGGGAGTTAAAAGGTCAATCTCGAATTTGTGTATTTACTTTATTTTAGATATAAATAATTATTGAATTCTAAGTATCATGGATCATCATACCTCACGCTAGTCGAAGAATGTCAAAGTCAGGCAGACGGTCGCGCATCTCTTGTCTGCTTATCCATTCTTTTTTGCAAGTTAAACCGGGTTAATCCCCTGTAATCGCCCGGATTAGCAGCCTTCGACTCGACTCCTGGGGCTGTGCGTTGACCACTGGCCAGCGACCTTGCTGGACGTGGAAGCGTGCGTCCCAATTATCAACCGCAGTAAGCCTAATATGAATATCGCCGCCTCATTTATACGAATATCCCCATAGGGACGCCATATCTTGTTTACTATTCCCGCAAAAATTCCATTAAAAGTCGTGCGCGCCACCAGCCACCTGTTGGAGGGGACATTCCCCAGGGTGCGCCCTTAAAGGGTCTTTACCCATTTGGCGTGCTGCCTTAATTCGGCGCGGATCGCATGCGATGGCAATTTCAGCGAAAAACAAACGAGAAACGACGAATCGCATGTTCCGGTCATTTAATGCATTTGCGCCCTGTTTTTTCGTCATTTCGCTATGAAAGTGGATGGGATGGCTGTTACCCAAATTTAGAGTAAAAATGGGGTTCACTAAACCTGTTAAGACTGACTCAAAAATTAGTTTGCAAATGTTACTCTCTCTACTGTATACAAGCCATTCATCTAGAATTGAAGGAAACTGAAATCCAATTAAATTTCTAAAATTCCATATACCGTAACAAAAATTACAACTTTAGCTGGGTAACATGTACTGTACATGTATTAGTAGTGCAGACATGACCCCCAACTCCACTCGATGGCGACTCGATAAAACGTTTCCCTAACCTAATCTAAGCTAACTTTGAGCAATAGGCATACTATATAGGTTAGGTCAGGTCAGTTTAGGTTTGCAAGTTGCCTCGCCGAGCATATGATCTGTTAGGAGCGAGAAACTCACTTTTGCGGGGTGTGCACATATCCAACTAATACCCTGTAGGTTGACATGCCTTGAGTTGGTAGCATCACAGATAATTTCGAATTGCCCTTTCCGACAGTATTAATTTGCGAATTTTATTTATGGGTCAGTTTAATGCCCGCTCGTTACTTTTGTTGTTGAAATTGTCTTTGCACAACGGCTGCGCTGCAACCGATGACTAGCAGGCATTCAGAAACCAATAATCGTCAAATTAAGACTTCAGACGCTGTCTTCCCAATATATTGGGTGTGTTCTGAGATGTGCAACGTAGGAAACACCTGCTGCTGACGAAAGGGACAAGTTTTATTATATCTGGTCTGTAGAGACAACATAATGCAACAAATATTGTTTCGCCATTATTTTATACGCCATAATGCAGTATTATACTGTATTAAAATTATCTCATTTTAAGCAGTGCAGCTATTGCGACGAAATACAAGCACGCATTGCTTTGGTTGGAAATGTCATTGAAATATATATTTTGCTAGATGTTATAAATTTTTGATGAAAAATTAATCTGTTGTATTTTTCCCTTACAGGAAAGTGAAGGTCAAAAGACAAACAATGGAATTCACTATAGGCTACAGCTATTATACGCGAGCGGTAAGCCAATAATTTTTTCTTTCTTTCAAAGGGGTTTTCACCTTTGCTTGACCACTGGCCCTAAGGTCGCCTCGTGGTCCGGCCAAAGGTGTCTGACCGCACCCTGCACCACCTGTAGTGAAATGGCGCGGTCGGTGACGTAATCCCTCGGGAATGGGCAACAAAGGTTCCAAATGAAGTAAGTGCACATGGGGTGATTTTTCGAAGGTATTTTCTGCCCTTTCGTCGCCGAATTTCCGAACTCGGGGCCCTCGATATGTCAAGCGGCTCCGTGGTCGCTGGCCTAATGAATTTATGACCGGCCTATTAGCGATCCAGGAAAAGTAATGAGCTGCTTAAGCCGTTTTGAACGAGTTAAGTCCCCCTTAAAGCCCTAAAACCCCGACCACTTATAGGCGAATCCACTTCCTCTTTTTCGTTTTAATCCAATTTTAAACGCTCCTCATGGAAATGCCCCCAGGAAACGCACTGACCGCCGAAAACGTGACCGGAATGTCCTAGCAAGACCTGCGGCCATCTCGTGCTTTTCGGAGAAGGGATACTTACATGTACTTCGTGAAGATATGCTGGTTAGCCAGTATACGATGATACCGAAATTATTCACTGTGAACACTATGCACGCCTTAACTAGAGCGTGAATGTCGTTAAGGGTTTTAATTGGAATGGGGACAGTTTTGTAGAATTTCTGGTAAAATGCATGGGACGCAGGTGCTTAGACAATTGGGGTGAAATACACGTATTTCGTGTTTCTTCCCAAAATACAGTAAAGTTCGATAAAACGTGAAGGGCATTTCAATGATGAAGAAAAGAATAATCTGTTTTGTGGAAAATATAGAACTGGGGTTTTGCGAGGGATGTTTTTCCCAGTTTCGAAAACCGAAGAGCAAGTCCCGTGCCTTAATTTTATTTAGTGTTATTTTCGATTATTAAAACTTATTTATCAAAAATTTTTTGGTCCAAGGACCAAGGAGTCGCGTTATACATACAGAATTGTATGTATTGTCAGTATGTACATGTATAACGCGATAATTAAAAAACGTGGTAGATAAAGATGTAATGCCTATACTTACCACGTTGGTAATTACGGTAGACGAATAACTATTTTGACAGTTTCTGCAGTTCCTGCATGGAATATGGTAAATATTGCCTATAGTTTTAAGCTGATTTTCCATTTCCAAGTGGGAAACACAGCATATGCCATCGCGTTTTTCGCCATTATCTAGTTTGTAAAGCTGAGTTTTTGTTTGGTATGACCTCTGTATTACAATTGATATAAATTACATTTAAGTATTTTTTAACCCAGTAGTATCCTCAAGCTTTAGTTTCTACTGTATACTGTAGTTGGTCATTTTTTTTAATGAAAACGTTTTAATTTCTAGGTATTCGACAGGAACAAGACGTGTATGTCCGGCTAATAGACTCCGTCACGAAACAGGTAAGATATTGCATTTTCTTATTTCGATTTGGTGTGATCTTAAGTAGTTCACCGACACTCGACAAATTTGACATTACACAGAGGTTTAAATACATTTCTTCTCCATCAAAACATCTTTAGCGGTCAAGTGTAAAAGATAACTCGTCCCCCCCCCTTTAATTTTATATGGTCTCAAATTTTCGTTTCTATTCTCACACACGTGTCGTTTATCTTTCTGAAGAACGTCACTGTCTTCATAAAGCTCTTTCTGCAGCGCTTTTTTTTTCAGCGAGTCTCGGAATGTTAATTTTTTCCTCGTTAATATGCGCATTAGGGTTCACAATGGGTCGATGTAATCAGTTTAAATGGATGTTTGGGATAAAAGCAAGCCATTACGAGGGATGCGATATGCCGCTGGAAATAATTTTATGGCCGCTGAAGGTGCGGTTTACAGGCCCCCAAAGTCGCCTATTCCCGGGGTGCCTTAATTTCGGATTTACGAGTCTTACTCTTGACTCGTGTTGTGTAAACTGTACAGTAAGATCCGAAGTAATTGGGCACGGAAGGCAGAGTACAAGGGCGATGAACACCCTTTGTGCCATCATTGCCATGGCAATAAAATCGAGCGATTTCTTAAGATGTAAATTAAGAAACGTTTGGTCGAGGTGAGACCGAGTTAAATATTAAAAAAAAAATGAATCATCCATACCAGCTGGCCTATACAATCCATGATAACATTTCGATATTTGCGAAAATGTGCGTGTAGTTGATTGGTAGCGTATTTAAAATGCATAATCACATATTTGTACATGCACAATCACATGCAGGATCGAACTAAAGTACTCGTGGCTTCAAACGGGAAAAAACCTCAATTTACTGCAGGTTGCAATATTTGTTAAACTTTAAAAAGACCATTTTATTATTCATATTTTTTATGAAACAGTCGGCAACATGCAAACTGGATATTAATCACATTAATTTTGCATAACGTTAAAGGCCATGGTAAATATTTAATTTTCCCATTCATCAAACATCAGTTATGTAAAAAGACGAGACCAATGACATAGCCATATTAACGTATAGGTCAGGGTGTCTACCTGTCATGGAAGTCTCGGAAAAGTCATGAAATTTAATGTAACAATACAAATGTAACATGAAATGTGACAATACAAATGTGGGTCAAATGACTATTTAGCGATGACAAAATGACGACCCCGTATTCCAATAGGTAATTGACAATTTTTTAAAGTCATGGAATTTGCAATGCAAAATCTAGTAGTCACCCTGTAAGTGTTGCGACACAATCATCCATTTATATTTAATACAACATTACGCATAACGTTTCCACGTTTTCTCAATGTGTTCTGGACAGTATTCATGATTGCGAATACCTGCATGCTGTGCAGCTTTTCTGTTGCCAGCAACGGTAAGCATGGGACCCTGACACCCTGTATATGGATTGATCACGAGTCCTGTGTGAAATTTGTCGTTAGCACTGTTTCAGTTTCACTCGCATTCATACTCGGGTTTATTGGAGCTATTTTCATCTCTAAATGGGGCTATGCGACTTAGCCTCTGTCGAGGGGATGGTGAAGCTGTATGAATTCATGCTGGTGCAGTGTCCGAGTACGGATCTGGACGAATAAATGACCGTGATTAGCATTCGTTTACTCGGGAGTCGTCATTATTAAACGGATTGGGGTGGTGGGAACGCAGTTGATCAGATAACGCCCTGCCGGCTCAATTTTAACTGCAGTGCCTAGGGGGAGGGGATGACAGGATAGACAATGGGTCCGGCAAAATTATAATCACTCTATTCAGTATGAAAATCCACTTCGTGCAAAGCAAAAGAGAAAAGCTTTATGCCGAATATTACTTTTTCGGTCATAACATTCGCGCATTTGTCTGGAAAAATATTGTCGTTTTTCTGAAAATGTTCACTTTATTCTGTAAAAAGATTCACTTTACTCTTTTGTTTCGATAGGAAAATATCCGCTCGTATTTCCAGAAAAATCAGTCTTATATGGGAAACGTCATTGTTGTGGAATGTGTGTATCGAGATGTTCAGTCACGTTGGACAATTCCATTAACACTATTTCAATTTGGTGACATACGCTACGGTTATGTGCAGCCTTAAAGTCAACTTTCACCAAAATTTTAATTTAATTCGAGCATGGAAACTTGTTTTACTTACTAGAAGTGAATTTTATAAATTTTACTTGAGACTAGGCAATGGGGTGGTTTGATTCAAGCGAATTCGCTAAGGCGTATTTTTGGCATGTTGACATTAATTTCCGCATATAGACATATAGCGAATCTCTGATTTCAAATTTTAAATTAAATCATTCTAAATTAACTTGTAAACATGCCAATTAGACTTCGTTAGTCAGGAATGCGAGCTTAATCTCACTCTGGGCCCTATTCCACAAAACTCTACAAGTACGTGTATAAGTGTAGAGGTAACAAATGTGTGCTCTTTAAAAATATGGTATTGTGTTCACCAATGATATCGAACAATTTGGGATTATTAGTAACTCTTAACATGCGATTAAATATACTTGTAACTTGTAAGGTATGGAGTTATTTTAATAAAACAGCAGTGTACACATTTTTTGCTGTTTTGGAATAGGGCCCTGGGCGGGCTTTAAATTTAGTAAAATTATTTGAAACGTTAAAAAGCCATGAAAATTGCAAGGTAACATGTTGGTGCAATACCTCGTTAAAGGTTGAATTGCGAAATCTTCCTTTGAGGGCGAAGCGTGTTCGGCAATCACTGATTGCTCCGGTGCTTTGCGGAGGAGCCCCTTTCCACCACAGGCCTAGCTGCAAACTGCTTGTGTTGTCAAATCTCGCTGTTTTGTTTCAAAAGGACACGAAATGAACGGATTATCGTGAAATAAGTGACACGAAAACGCGTCGAGGCAGCTTCGGTTGATGACTCGCAATAAGCACAAATGGGCCCATCAAAAATAATTCGAGAGATTGGCGCAGGGAGAGTCGATCGCTGTTTTGCCTTTCGTTTTCTCTGCAGGGTTAGCGCCGTGGATTTTTATAATCTTTTCCGAAATTGGCAAATTAAATTTTGATGTTGTAAGAGCTATCTTTATGCCATGTTTCTTGTAACGGTGGTGAGGCCTATTACGAGCGTTGAAATAATTCCGTAGACGTGCGTGCGCCATGTGTGCGCGTTTATGTATACAAACATAACCTATTGATTTTTGGGGGGCTTAATATTTTCCTGCAAGGTATGGCATACATTTTTCAGGCTTATTTTTTTAAAGGGGCTGTGGAACGGCTGCCTGCCAGGTGAAATGAAACGGTCTGACGGTGACCGCCCAGGAAAACCTGCACGGTGATGTAGCAGATTTTTGGCGATTAATGACCTGGGAAATTAGATGACCAAAGTGTGACGTCCTTTGATTTCACGTTTAATTTCGTGGCCTAAGGGCTGGGTGTAAATGCCCGGACGCAATGGCTGTTTATTGATAAACGTAAAAAGCTGGATAGGAAAATCAGTCCAAAATGTTCGGGTAAACTTTAGACAATGGCGCAATATTAAAGTTCTTTGGAACAGTTTGATCATTATAACTTAAACTGAGATATGATATTAGAACCTTGTCCAACCATTTGGCCCCTTTCATTCGACCCCCTGAATTCTACATAATATTGGGATACCTTTTCTGCGTAATTTTTGTTTCTGCAGCTGAGAGGGCGTGCATATTAGATAATGATGTTGCTTTTTATTGTATTTGACATTTATATAATCAAGTCATTGATCGGGCGTTACACGTAATGATTGAGTGGAAATCTGGAAACGTGTTCAAAATTGTTAAAATGCTTTTCTAACACGAATTTATCATTACTTCTACGATATATAGAGTGAAATCCTAAGCGAGTTTTATTTTCCCCAAACCCTGGAGATGTACGTATTGTGTTAAGCTGTGTGGTTTCATTTAATGTGAACGAGTTTGGGAAATATTTTTCACATTGCTAGGGACATGGTCATTATTACCTGAACCACGGTGTCAAACTAGCGTAGACTAATATGTGGAGAGCCTACTTGACGTGGTCATGTTTTGATATGCGGATACGTGTACTGTACATGAATTCGGTATGTAGACGCGCCTTATATAGCTACCCGATATGGTTGGATATGTCCATGCAAATTGTTATCCATGATGTACGCGTATGTCCAACCAGTAGGTCATGGAAGAGTAAACTATGGCCATGTTTAGGT
Organism: Kryphioiulus occultus; assembly: GCA_034687865.1. NCBI lineage: Eukaryota > Metazoa > Arthropoda > Diplopoda > Julida > Julidae > Kryphioiulus > Kryphioiulus occultus. The sequence goes on from JAQGAF010004029.1 coordinate 11,665, forward strand.
CCTATGTGGTTTTTAAACCAACTGACTTGATGATTCCGCTATAATCTCACGATGACTGCATGATGAATCTGAATGAAGCGCATTGACAAATGTCGAGTTTATATTAACGTGCATTTTGAAAAGCCCTGCCTAAGCAGGAATTCGCATAACGACGCTTTTATGAGTTTTCTCTCCTCTTCCCCCAGATTTCGCTTTTGCATAAGCGCTCGCCTGAATATGTATATTTTAAAATTAATCAATAGCGCTCTATTTATTGGCCTCGTTATATTTTTTTTTTTTGGGTAAATAATTCACCAGCAGTGATAAGTTTTAATGTCCATTTAAAAGCAGATAAAGCCGAAGAAAGATAAAAGCCCCTAATGTGCATGTTTTATTCAGTGGCTGGCACAAGATGGGACCCTTTATTGGGCAAGGCGGGAGGCGGGAGCGCCGCGCCTGCGCGCCACCGTCCATGCGTGAACACGTTTAAACAAACTTGCATACGTTCGTGCACTTAGGTTCCGCTTTTGCATAAGTGCACCCATATTTGACTTTCAGAGGCGAAATTGCTCTCTCCATTCACTCGGCATCAGATAGGCGGGCGCATGCGCGATGGTCACCAACCCTATACAGTAAGCCTCGGTAGTGGCGAGAGATTACAGGGTCCCATCGAAGCCAAATGATAGTCATAATGCCAGTGCAAACATGTATGCCTGCAATGGTGAAAACTTCGAAAGATACTGATAGTTGAATGTGCACAATTTTGTCCCAGTTGTGATTCTTTACACGTAAAATCATTGGAAACGTCCTTCTGTTTCACGTTCCCTTCGTAATTTCAGTAGTTTTTTCAATGAAGTGAAAATTGTGTTAACGAATTTATTTGAAATGACAGATGTGAGCGCCCTAATTGCAGTCCTATACTTGAAGGTTTAATTTTATTTGATTATCGATGTTACCAAGTTCCCTGCAAAAAATAAAATTTCGCGTTTGAGGTACAGCTGTATTTTCAATGAAAATTTAAACGATTTCTCTGGAATATGAATATGGAAGATAGAAAATCTTTGAATTATTAATGCTTCATAAAATTGCAAGTGAGGAATAATCCCCAGATGTAGCCACTAAGTTCCTTTCGCTGTTTTTGCCAACGTGTGATCGGTGAAACCGCAAAATATTATCAAAAAAGATTAGTAATTAATAACTGGATGCAGCACGTAAAATGACGCGGTGACTTTTGATCCTTAAAAAAAACTCGGGATAATCGTAGCTAATGAATGCAAAAAATAGCTCGTCCAAATATGGTTTGATGTTTGGAATCGTAATGCAAAAATGTTTGGATAATACAGCCAAAGCAATGGCATCTCTCCCAACCACTAGTTTCCCATGTGGAAGGAATGAAAGTTTTATGAACGGTCCTCGCGTCCTCCACAACATATCCAGAGCACGCTCGTCTCTGCGCCGACTGCATTAACGATCTTGTTTACATATGCAAAGAGTCGTTGGATTCTTTCAAGAGGATGCCATGGAAAATGGCGTAGGAATAGGCAAAGTTTTCTCGGAGTTCGTCGCGACCTTTTTTACTGGGAAAAAACCCTAGCAAATCTACATTCGTTGCTGCTTTTTTTCCCTTCTTTTCCCTGAATCGATGAATCCGAAATCGCGAGTGCGTTCGCTCACCCTGTAATCGAATTTTCGACGCGCGCCCCAAAACTTCTCCCAATTTCGCCTCGCCATAAATCTAGATTTGGGTCGCGTGTAAAAAGCATGGCGGAGGAGGCGCCGGGCCCAAAACATTGATTCTAAAGCGGCGAATGTTGTCTTTATGCAAAAAAGAAAAGATTGATCCGATCTGCGAACGGAGGTTGGCACGCATAATGTGGGCAAAAAAACGCGCAACGATATCATTACGGGTGATCATTTGAATGCGAGAGATTCGACGGCGAAGGTTGATGAAATTCCCCGTTTTTATTGACCTTATTTGACTTGTTGATTGCCTGCGTAATATTTCTATGGCTGCGTGGATGAGGCTGTGCTGTACAGGGTGGGGCACGGTTTCTTCTCTACATGAGGAAAATGCATCCCTCTGCTCGATCCACATCCTTTATATGGCACACTTGTAAATTTCGGTAAGGTGCGATGGTAAAAGCAATATTTTGGATATACTATATAGTCTATATGGTACATGTACAGTATCTGCCTAACAGCAGGCAATCACTACTAGCCTACGAGCTGTTAGGAGAAGCTCACTTACTCAGTATCATTTCTGTTTGGTTAGTATTTTTACCCAATGTAGTCGTCATTTTAAGTTTTACCTAAGGAAAACTACTTTTGGTTTCAAATGTACTGAATTAAAGCAATGCATGGATTTTAAGCCTAAATAATCATGTGGATGTGACGGCAGGCACTGTTTGGAGAATGCCATCTTAATTATAGCTTCTCAATTTTACGTGTAATTTCATTGTTCGAAATATGAAATGCGAATACTCCTATAAAATCTATACTGCAATGTTATTATTACCATTGATGTCATGAACATACATGTACAGTTGTAGAAGCCTTAGCTAGGCGCAAATTACAGGAACCATGCATGATGCAACTTTATACACGTACAAAATGATCACTATATGCCCTGTCTATGCTAGAATTGTGACGAAAAATTTACTAAATGTTTCATACATGTAACTTCGCATTATATGGAGCGCTTACAGCCGTAGTTTACAGCATGTGTAAAAGCATATACCATAACGTTTCAATGTTAGTCGAATCCATCCATCGAACAAGTATCGCGACCAGTCAAAGCCGACCTTTGACCCGTGCACTCGGGTCCGGAAATATCCCCTCTCCGGGAACTCACTCCCGTCACCCCCCTGGTGGGACAGTTGTTATCCCAAAGAGGTTTAATGCGAAAGTAAAATAGTGCAGCCATTGTGGGCGCTCAATGGATCTTCGCATGTTTGCTTTTTAGAAATTAACAATGGTTTTTAATGCCGGGGCGCCTTCCTCTGGCCGGTGCCCCTTCCACCCAAATGGCAACCGCGCATTTTTTTTGGCTCACTTGATCCATCCAGACTCGGAAGGGACAATGGGCTCGGGGCGTCCCATATGTTCATTTTATGAACAGTTTTGCCCAGATTGCCCTCTCCGGCACCCAATCTGTTGGCGCAGCGCGTGTTGATGGTGATCGCCCTGTGTGTGTTTCCCGATAATATAGTGGCCTTTAAACGACCATTGTTTGCCCACCCCCTGCCCTTGGTTAAACACATCGAGAGGGGGGGAACAATGACGTCGCTTGCCCCCGCACCCCCCACCTCCCTTCTGGTACTTTCGGACGTAATTTATGACGCGGCCGTAATGCCTATCTCGGCTGCAGCGTTCGGATATATGCAACTCACTGGCTTTAATCTAGATCGCATTTGGGTCCCCCCAATTAAGCTCGCTGATCCTCCCTCGAAAGCAATTTTCGGCAGGGGATGGGGACGTCGGTTTATCCCGTGGCCTGGCTGCGGACATGATTTAGGGACTTTGCCAGCGTCCTGTTTACTGCATCTGGCTAGTTGAATGGGGATTGTGGCACTGTGAATGTGGCACGAGATGTTAATATCGTAAATATTAACAGTATACGAGATGTTAATATTGAGAATTTTCACAATACGAGATGTTGCTATTGAGAATCTTCACAGAACGAGTTGTTCATATTGTGAATTGTCGCAGAACGAGATATTCATATTGTGAATTGTCGCAGAACGAGATGTTAAAATTGGGAATTGTCGCAGAACGAGATGTTAAAATTGGGAATTGTCGCAGAACGAGATGTTAAAATTGGGAATTGTCGCAGTACGAGATGTTAAAATTGGGAATTGTCGCAGTACGAGATGTTAAAAT
>JAQGAF010004030.1:0-15520 GCA_034687865.1 Kryphioiulus occultus
AAAAAAAGGTGCTTCACTTGTCACAAATACTACACCTTTTTAATTGTTTATAAGCACCCATGATGATGATAAGCACCTTATTTCATGGTTACTTATAAACACCTAAAAAGGTGTAGTATTTGCGACAAGTGAAGTACCTTTTTTTAGAGTGTGCCGGTATTCGTATTTAATAGGAAAGTTGATTGGCTGTAGGTTTTTGATCGATCCAATGTACTGTAATTCTAGAGCTACACACATATACACTGTATAGCAGTGGAAAATATTTGCTAATTGCAAACTATACCCAAGGCTCATGTTTTAGTAAACAAAACAACGAAATCTGAGCTTATTCAGGTCCAAACTATTGGCCCTACTTTTTGCATGGCGTTCGAAGTTGGCGTTCTCTTACAAATGATAGCCTTAAGATATCATAAGTTCGGTTTTGCAATGACGTAGGTATACACATCAGTGAGGTGGTAACATCTTAATGAATTGGGTGTGTGTATTTCGCCCCCATTCCACTTGTCATTTCCTTGCTGACCGTACATGTAGGACACTGATTGCAAATGAATTGAGCGCTTTTCGTGACTGTTACTTTGTTTTTGTAGAAAGCACTTCTGATATAGTCTGCACATTTTAGCTAAAATGATAGGTAGCTAAAATAACTGTAATTTGTTTTTCTATAAGTAATGGTTGTGGAGGACCCCTCTGCATGGCCGTTATAAAGCTCACTCCCTCAGGCATATCACTGTAAAAAAATCGATCCATCCGCACAAAGGTACTCTTATAGTGAACCAAACTTTCACAGACTATATCGGGAGTGTTTCAAAAGAAAATTATATTCTGAATTTATAACACATTATCTATACCTTTCGCTCTCCTCCTTTCACTGATGTAAAAAATCTCATTTTTGGTGCGTCAAAATGGGAACCTTCTTTTGTGATACACGACAGGGTCTTTCTACATGTACCAACACCATTAGCCTTAATCTGCATTAACTGCTGACGACATTCTGCATGAATTCAAGTGCAACGCATTTCCATATTCAAATAACACTGTTGACTCTTAATGTACTGACTGATCTGAATTTACAATTCACTGTATTCCTCGTCCGCTTTCGATTTTCCGCAACGCATTTCAGTTGAATGTTGTTTGTAAATTGTAGTTTTTTCCCAATATATCAAAGTTTGAAAAAGGTGCATCTCTATTTACATTTTCTATATCAGATCACATTCTAAGATAAATTTGGCTTGCTCTAATGAAAACTCGCATCGACGTTTATCTCACATTCCCCTTCGAATTGCCATTCCTAATACCTATATCCTCAATTTATTTACTCAACATCAGATTTCTGGATTTTATTTTGCGGCATTGGGCATCCTGCCCCAGTCTTTAATCCATATAATTCCCAGTTTAGGTCTGCCACAAACTTACTGATTAGCTCCATCGGCGAACCACAGTTCTGAAATCTTCAGCTGATCAAATTTGGTGATTTGGTCAGTCTTTTTTTTTTTTTAAAAAAAAGTAGCTCAAACTTTTTGCTCTATTTTTCATGGAGCTGGAAAGATCGATCTAGAAGCACATAAGCTTTCGAAACACTATATAGTGTAACCTGTATTTGTGGGACTAATAAAGACCAGGATCTAACTTGGGTCCCACATGGAAACTAAGACTAAATTGGCACTAATCTTTCTTTATATAGTTAGTCCTGAAAATACAACTTTACAAGTAAGTTAATCCATTCCAGCTGTAGAGTATGCATGGATGACTTAAAACTAATGCCAAAGAAGGAGGATCTCATAATGTATACTGTATGTTATCTCAAACGTAATGCAGATAGCGAGATCCTACGTGCAGTTTTGTTTTGTTTCGAGAAATCAAACACGCTTAGATAGCTTAAATATCAGCAATTCCAGCTTTAAAGCAGGTTTTGTTACAATACCCCCAAGCAACCACAGAATAAAGAATTTGCAAAGAATTAGAAGTCAATTTCTAATGCAATCTGATCGTCCTCTCATCCTTTCATTGCGATGCTTTACTGCAAGGCGATTTTTTTCTAAGATGTAAATTGAAGCCAGTCTTAACCGGTTGGCAGTACTCCTTGCCATCGCATTGGAAAACGGACCCTCAAGTCCATATACTGTATTTCAATGTTCAGAAATGCCAATTCAGGACTACCTTCAGCTTTGTTTTCAATCATGAAAAGTGCGCAGCCTACACTAAACCGTTGACCCAAATTGGCGATCGTCTTTTATACATACATGAACATGTCTTGTAGCTTTCCTTAGTTTTCACCATGACAAGAATGGCTTTATCTCGTTTTTCTACTAGGCAATCTCGCAACATTTTTAGATCCCAGACAAGCATCTCAGGTTTTGCCAATAAAGTCGTCATTGATTATTAGTGGAAGTTTTGTCGGCTTTCGATAGTAATTCTATGGATATGAAAAGTCTCGCTGGTTCTCCGCTGAGCGATAACGAGCTCCTTACTTAAGTTTTGATTTACCTTTAATGCCTCCTTAGAAGGCCTTCTGATGCCAGTCGATTGGTTCTGTCGTGAAACAGGGATGACGTCGGAAGCGCTATTGTTTGTATCCTGTGGCTTCGTTTAGGCAACTCTTGCCATTAGCTTAAGCCGTTGGAATTACTTCGTCGCCGTCGTAGCTTCTTCCCCTTTGCAGTTTTTGCCTTTTTGTCATTAAATGAAAGCAGGAGTGAATGCAGACTCCCACACGAACTGCCAATAAAAAGGCCTGATAAGCCAGCCTCCTTATCCGATATTTTCTGCCTGGCCGAGCCACATAGAACCTGGCCGAGCCACATAGAACCTAGTTCCCCACAACAATGACGTGCGTTTGATGAGGGGCAATCCATAAAACATCCATGAACCCTTCCTGTGCGTCTCTGTGGAAAATTCCTTGAAAGAATAACGGCTTATCTTATTATGGTAATCGAGGATAACGAGCGCCATTATTCTGATCCTGAACACTGGCAGAAATCCAGGTACGATTCTGAAGCTGTAATCAAATTTATTTGACTTACAGGGTATGTTTACTGTACCAACAAATTATAGCCTGTAAGCCGTTTTACTGCACGACTTTCGTGTTGTGCAAGCATAACATTTTGTGAGGGGTAAATGGATTTTTTCTCACTTTAGTTAGCACCCTAAATGGCATGCAGATTTGCACGCCAGAAGTCTCTTAACATCAGTCTCGACCTTACTAAAGAGGCTTCGAAACTCTTGATATACGCATTTATAGATACATAAACATTGTTCGAATGATCATCCAAGTTAGTTTTGTGGTGAATTTTCTGAGCATATTTGGTTTTGCATAATTTTTTTTTTATTTATTTTTTTTAAACTGGACATTTAAAAACTTTACTAATTTGTAACGTAAATCTGCTTTGTTCAAATGATCATCCGAGTTGACGTTTTGTTAAAAGCATCCCATGTTGAAAAACCGGACATTTTGAAAACTGCTGCAAAACGTCTTATAGACACTCAGAAAATGCATCACACATTCGCTAGGTAAAGACAATGGTGAAGTCATTCGGACAATTGGAAAAGGCAGGCTTCCAGCGTGGCATTTGGCCTTTATCTCAAAATGAAATGTCTTATCTGATATCTACGTGTCTATCAAATGAAAATAAAATATTTTATTCGAATTTCTATCGGGAAATAATAATTTTACTAGTTCGATAAAAAGCAGAACGTGGAATTTGATTTCGATATCATTGATTGAATGTCACGTACGTGGACGTGCCGGCATGCATCTTTCATATCCTATCAAAAAAAGGTTTTACTCGAATTCCACTTTATATATGGAGCCAGTCGTCGTGCGGTTATAAGCTATAAAAATCTCCCCAATGAAACCCTCCAGAAACGTGGATGGAAAATCGTTTTCGTTTAACCTAAACTTTGATTGTGAGTTTTGAAGCGTGAAATAGTAATTTCAAGAGTTATTGTCAAACGCTGAATCGATTCTGCGCATTTCAGCCGAGGATATACAAAACGCAGCGAGAAAAACACTCAGAAATAGTACCTTGATCGAAAAAAAATTGAAATCGTGAATTTCATTCATAACTTTGCTGGAGAAATGCCTACAAAAAAAACGCCGAGTGAAGGATGGGAAAATATATTATAGAGCAGTGCAAGCAAAACCAACATGCAAAGTGTAGTCCCCATGTGCCTTTTTTATAAAATTGCGACTTGAGACAGAAATTGGAAAAAAACGACAACATATGCATGTTTTTATGTTAAAACACCTTCAATATAAGCGCATTAAATGCAGAAAATTGAATTAAAATGTCGAAAAATTTCAACCAATCATAAAAGCAAACTAAGTGATGAAAAAATAACCAGTAAAACATTACAATAAATGCAATTTAAATTTTTACAGCATTTTAAATTCTTGTTTGCGGCAACGTCTGGGTATAAATGATAAAAATCCTGGGGTGAAAGAACATAATTCAATAGGCCTATGCAATAGTTTTGGGATTATGCGTAACGAGTTACTCGTTTAAACTTGTAAAAATGCCAGAATGATTTACATTCAGATTCATTGCTCTGAGTATTCAAATTAGTGATATACTTCACCACCTGTACTGAACATATACATGTACATTTAGTATTGTTAATGTTATCATAACTGATTATAGATAATGTTGAATATTCATTGACATAACATTTAATTAAGATGCAGAGATGGCAATGGTGCTTATTACGTTAATAAATTAGGAAAATTTCGAAAATAAGATACTAGAATCAATTATTTTAAAAGGTCACTTATTGACTGTTGCTTATACTTTGAGGAATGATTAAAGCAAACAACTAAAATTGGAAAAGATTGCCCACTTATTTGAAGAGAGAACGTGAACGGTTATATGACAAGCACTATCTTTGTTTGCTAACTAGAGATGTCATAGCGTGCGTGTATGTTGACTTCATGTTTCTAGAACGGTTTCCGAAACAAGACTGAGTGGCCAAATTCATATGAGGACACGATACATGTAGTGCTAAAGTACTGTATTTCTTCTTACACAGTTCTATATTCTGTAACTTAAAATGCCAATATCAATTTGCACAAATCAATGACAATGACAACGTTTGTTCTTCGAAGCTACATCTAAGGCAATGCTATCTGACGGGTTTTCCAAATCAAATTGCTCTTCAATTGCTTCGAATAGGCTGAGTGAGTAAGTTATCATATTTCAGCAAATTCAGCGTTCTCAATGGCATAGACTTCTCGTACATCTATCGACCTTTGCAGGTATAGCGCTTTGTCATGCTATACTTATTGGATTTAGAATCGTTTTTATATATTCCCTGATGCGCCTTGCTATTGACTTTCAACGATATAGGATGTTGACAACGGCTGCAAAACAAATTGCCGTTTTAATTTAAATAACACAATGGATTTAAACGATATATCGAAACTTCATAAGATTAACCCAAAGCGTGTAAAATGCGTGAGTCGGAGGACTTTATCTTTGGCTAAATTCGTCATGTGACATTATTAGAAAATTATTTAAATGATGTACCTTACATGCTCATTTGAACCGTGTGGCGTTAAGGGCAATCTCCAACCACTCTTGTTAGCAAAAGAGATAACAAATATGCCACAGGTCAGCATTAATGACCAGATTACTGCAATCTGTCTAAAGTGCTAGATGAATTAATAATGGTAATAAGGGAATTAATATGCTAATATTAAGCTGTGTTCTCACTTGTTACAGTAGAGATAGGAACTTTAACCGCCGAATTTAATACATGAAGATATGCGCGAGGCATTTAAAACAGTAGTTTTTAACATGTATTTTATTCGGAAAATTAAAAAAATTATTAATTAAGAAGGGGGAGTGGGCTTAAATTGAAATGACACCATGTATTTGGGCAATACATTTTAACAGCACTGACTGCAGGTCGACACGTGTCATGCATATCAACCAATGTAACATTTCATGAAATTATATAAAATTTTGGATTAAAAAAATAAAATTAACCTCCATCACGTTTTGAAGCAACCGTTTTTTACAGTTTAGCATCTTGGTATATTATGGACCATTTGACGTAAAAAATTCACGATTTAGAATTAAAAAAGGCAGTGCCGTGTATCATCCAGCTAGTTGAATAACGATGTGGGTCGATATATAGATCTTTTATTTGATCGATATAATCGGTAAAATTCTTGTACAATACAGTGGCTGGCTGACATCGAATGAGACAATATGCATGCAAAGTATATGCAGCCTAAAAGTGAATATTAACACAGTCTTATGATAAATAATGTATGAAATTGATAAAAAACGTGAATAATTGGAATATACATGTAGGTTTGCGTTGCATGGGTCCGTATAGTGTATTGTCATGTCGAAATCCATGGGTGTGGATCGTTTTAACATGCAGCATACACAGTGCATTAATTCTCTTGAAAGCTTGCTTTACATGTACTAAAGTAGCAGTAAACAACCGATTGCAGTGTGACTCGCCATACGTGCAATCAATGTCAAATGCTAAATCCATGATACTTTGATGAACATCGCACATCCAAATTCACGATTTTTCTCCATTTACTTGAAATAAATAATGTGTTAATCGATTTCGAAGTAGCTGTTTGAAATAGTGCTTAAGTAAGACGTGGCGATGAGATGGTAAACGTGAGATTATCTTTTCAACGTCAATTCTTTTTCAAGAGGAAAAACAAACTTTGGAGGAGAATGTAATTAGTTTGCCAATGCTGTACTTTTTCGGATTCCCAAAGTTTCCCATGCAAACTTTATGTAACGACATGTAATTTATTTAACAAATCAATGAAATTAATGCCACTGCGCATCAGCACTTTGCTTCGTCAATTTCAAAATGGTCGCCACAAATAAATCTTTAATTTCCTATCGGAATCAGCGTTTGGAACTTTGGGGAGGTTTATCATTTCATTTACTTATTCATGTACGATCTTGGTTCGCCTGCCGAAATATCCTAAATCGGACAAGGTTTTACAAATTAGGTTAGAAAATGAAGCAAAAGATATCTTGACTTTTCCATGTGAAAGATCGAAATACCCGAAAATGACAATGAATAACATTGAGTCTTTATGTATTACTGTTACATTAAGAATCAATTTACTCGTATATTCAAGTCTACCTTTTGACTACCTTAATTCTAGTCAAAAAATCATGGTGTGAGGATGCCCATCATTGTTATAAACACTGTACAATGTACATTTTTAAATACAGGTATACAAAACGTCTAAATATCTTTTATATTCATGTATTAACTTGGCATTTCAACCCATCGGAGATTGGTAAACCATATGTGTACAGTACATGTACATGTAGGTCCGAACTATACGACTGATTTCAGCTTATCTACAGTTACTAAATATACATTCTCCGTCACTTTAGAAATACGCGAATCAGAAAACGCTGTATTCAAAAATACATGAACATGTTTCAAAATAAATATTTTCATCACTACATGCCGCCAGGCTTTCCTATTCCTTCGAGTATATACATATATACTGGACAAAAACATTTCTAGCTGCTTATCTTGATTTATTCAACATGGATGGAATTCATGGACAAAATCACATTCAACAACTAAACATGTAGCTATACAAATCACTTAAAATAACAAAAATCGATATACGACGAAATTTCAAATGGACTATGATGCACTTGCACACCCTTAAAAATGAAATAAGGAAAATATAGATTCACAGAATCACGCGCGTATAAAATTAAAATCGCCGGAATAAAACGTCGTCACGTGAACAGTTTCACTCCTTACGAATGCGCGAAGCTCTTAAGCCGGAAGGAGTCGTAAAATTTTAGGTCATAACTCACGGAGGTCAAATATTTTTTATAGTCATCATCGGGGTGACGTGAGGGTTACTTTGACCAAGTTTTTTGTCAAAATTGGTGTATGGGATAGTTTCCAGAATTCATAGACAGGGCAGAATCTTGTCAGTTATGTGCACTGTACATGTATATGTATTGTACAGCATGTACATTGTACATGTATGCACATTGTACATGTATGCAGTAAATGGATAACAAATACACAAATACATGTATAGTCTAAAGGTACATTACGGTATCTACATGTATTACACTCTACTGAGTTTGTGGTCATGTTTTATCATGATGTTTTCATGTCATATAGTGTATTAACATTTACAGTAGAACCTGTCTAAACAATCTCTGCTTCAATCTCTCCAAACTAACTACCTTTCTAAATTAATATCCGATACCGGTTCCACGGCTATTAGTTTAGGGAGTTTCTACTTTATACACTGTATATTCATGTACACTGTAATACTATGTGAACATCAATCTTTATTAAACTTGGCTCGTACTCATGTTTCCAGTCGACCGCATCCCATGTGTGACGGTTCTCATATTGGACATGTAAATAATTGCAGTTGATGGATTTGTGCACGCAGCGCAAGACAGGCACCCCCACAGATCGTATCGCAATATGTTTTTGATTTTTCAGCAAACCAAAGTTCAATAGCATTCTCCGATTTCACGCAGGGTTTCTATGGAGAACCGCAATAACCAAAGCTTAGCAGCAATCGTTTGGAATCAGTTATTTGAGCGCCTCTGTTCGATAATCTTCAAGCAAACGTACATGTACATGCATATTGGTTTCTGAGAGGCAAAGGGTCCCACACAGTCGCTAAGTTGTAATTATAGCTCGTTGAGGCTCCGAAATGCATCGCTTATAATTTATCTAGTTTCACTTGGGTACGAAACGCATGGAATGAAACTCGTATACTTCGCAACTATTACAAGGGTGGATCAAAACGTTTTTCTTGTTAATTTTTAATTAATTATTGAAACGCCATATAAAAAAGTGAAATATGCCAAATGTTAAGCAACTTGTCCCTCGATCGCATTCTCAAGTTTTGGGTAAAACAAAATGATGCGCGTTTTGAAAAAAATCACCACAATTGAACAGCGCTCAGTTATACGTTTTTCGTGAGCTACAAGCTTAAATGCTCATGAAATTCATCAGAAAATGTTGCCGATTAGGGCGACAAGTCCATGTCTCATGATGTTTGCCCAAAACATAAAGATTTGGTGCCAAAAGTTCTCATCTTTGTTCGTGATACGCATCAAGCAGTGCAAAACATTTTCTGACTGGTAAGCAGTAGATGGCAAAGGTTCGAAAATGAATGGATGTGCGATCTGTGGCATTTTGTTTCTGTTGCATTATTGAAAAATGACATGAATTTGTCGCCATACACTGCTGAAACTTTTTCCGATGAAGCACTATTCAATTGTCGGGGATTTTTAGAACGCACATCATTTTGTTTTGAACAAAACTTTAGAACGTCATCAACGACGCCAATGGCAAGTACTGATCATTATAGGGAAAACTTGCTTAAAATTTTACATACTTCAATTTTGTTATCCGACTTTCCAATAATTAATTATAAAATAAACAATTAACCCCACTTTTTGATCCTCCCTCGTAATTTATCTAATTTCACTGGCGCACTAAACGCATGGAATAAAACGCTCGTATACTTCGCGGGCCATGGTGAATTTGCAGCTATTAAATTGCTCGTTTTTCCAGCGCAAGACTTGTGGGAAGATTTAATATACGGCGTGCATGTTCCGAATGCGATATCCAGATTATGTAAGTGGCATTTGAAATGACGCCGCTGAAAATTGTCCAGCTTTTTCCCTCGTTCTATGTGTGAGAATTCATCGCAATTGGGCCCCAGAGGCGCCGCGTGGGATTTTAGGTACCGGTAATCGGTGGACTTTTATAGTGCATTAAAAGTGCTTTTGAGCAGCGTTATTGATTTTAATTTTGCAGCGTAATAGTGCACATGGCAGCGCTCGAAATAGGCATGTTTTCGGTCGGTATGCCCCTGTTTTACGTTTGGGCGCCCACAAAATTACGCGTTTCATCGCGTCTATTGTTGGGAATTAAAGAACGCTTTTGGATGCAGAACACTAGACGCACATTCCTTTGGCGTCTGGAGCTCGGAATATATACCACAAATAAGTTGAGGATTTAGTTGTTGAAGAAACGTTCGTTTTTATGTTTTTATTTAGTTTTTCTTCGTAATATCGATATGGCAATAACCCTCCAATGTTCATCGCAATAGGAGTGTAAAGAACACCTTGCACATGCATTTCCTCAGTTGGTCTACCACTGTGGCAGTATTCTTCGCATGTGTACTCTGAGAAATAATATCCGAAAACAATATGGCCGCTTATATTACGAACCGCTCGTATTTCCATTGATCCGTGATGAACAAAAGGCGTATCTTGTTTCGATATGAAAATTCGCTAAACATTGAAAACTATATAGCTTTGAAAGAAGTTCAATTATGGTGGGTGTGGTGCAAACACGCCCCAATACGTTGTCGGATATTAGTTTACATGTACGTAAAATATTGTGTATTTCAACCTAACTTGTCTAAATGAATTACACCTGTTCTAGCTGTTCCAATTACTCCTTATTTTTTGTGTTTTCGATTTTCGGCCATTTTCTTTCGTTTTTTAGTTTTGTTGTGCTTATAGGCTACTGACCTAAACTGATCTAAACTAACCTAATACTGAGGACATACTAAAGATAAATGCGATAATTAAAAAACCTGGTAGATAAAAGTGGCTACAACCACGCTGAACTTCTGCAGTGAATGTGGCAGCACGCACTGGCAACGGTAATTATTAACGAGTTTTATTTTTGTTTTCAATTTCCAAGTGGGAAATACACAGCAACACGTCATCTCTGTTTCCGACATTTTCTAGTTTATAAAACTGGATTTTAGTTCGGTATGTCCCCAGTACTTGTATAACATACATGATCTAAACTAACTTAACCTTTACTAAACTAAGCTTAAACGAACTTAAAAATGCAATTTCTGTATTTAATCTCCCTTATAGGAAAAGCCAACTTTCTCATACTGCCCGGTGCAGGGTTGCGACAGGCATGTTCCTAGTACAGCCGTTTTCTTTAATGAAACGTGTAGGCCTACATTATGCAACATTTCCACACTTTTCAAACAATTTTAGCTATTACATCTTTTCATGCTCGCAGAATTTTTTTTGGCGAAATAACACATTCTGCGGCTTCTTGGCGTTACCATAGAGTTTTTAAGAAATTATATCATCAACTTGCAAAACGCGTGGGAGAAGGAGATAAAAAGCACGATCGTACTCGAATATCTTAGGCGTGCAGCTGTTACTGAAGATTGCTTCGAATGATCTTCATATTTATCTTTAGAAAAGAATATGCCGTCGTTTATGGCGGAATATTCGGAAATAAACTGAAAATACAATTTCGGTTTCGAATATATATTTTTTCAACGAACCCGACGGCGTGACTGTTTGGCTTTCTTAAGATGTCATGACAAACAATACTAGGCTACTTGGTGGGTTGACATCGTAGCAAACGTTCTCTCATACCAAAACACCATACAGTCAAGCAGAAAAAGTTTTCCAAATACGTATAAAAGTGTAATATATTTTCCGAATGCATTTGATTGAAAAGTTCTGAAGCATTATACATGCAAATGGTCTTTGCGATCCTTCTACTGGGTCCCTGCCTCTATAATTAATCTAACGCCCACGAAATATTGAACAAAGCAATTGTGAAATTGCTACAGCATCCGGTGTGCCATTGATCGAAGGAAAAAAATCGTCCATTTTAATACCGCACATCGAGCTGACAAATGGTCATTTCTGCCAATAACGTTGTGAATAAATGTATCATCGATTTTTCACCACCACAATTCACCACTTTTTTTGAGAAGAGATTGTAACAACCAATTCAAACGAAATTCAGCTTAGAACGAATTCCTTATTGAGGTTAGCCGAATTTCGTTTCTTGGAACAAATTCATTAACTTTGGAGAAAGTCTTATTCTTATGTCTTATTTTATTTGAAAGTAATTAGCATATAATATAGGCGCGTTATTAGGGAACAATTATGTTGCTGCATATCAATTTTTTTATAACTGAATTTATATTCTGCATACATGTATTTAGCTTAAACGAACGGTAATTAATGCATGCTTGCAAATCGCTGATAAAGAACGACAAGAGTAACAAGATGGTAGAATATGTTATGAAAGGACGGCTTAATTATTTATTCTACTTAATTAAGATGGCGTTGTGTCACCGTTTGGAGGTCCCACATTTGGTTCAAGTCAGTGCAGGTTGGAATTTACCATCTTGCTAAATCCCTTTGATTTGTTAGCTGTCACGATTATAGAAATTACGCACTTTTTGTCTAATCTGTGTGATTTAATTATGTAGGCTCATATCGATCAACAGCTTCATCATCATTATTCGTGTTATCTTTTGTTCTAGCGAAATTGTCAACCGTTGCATTTTTAAAAACAAAGTTCATCGAAGTACACTCATAGACTTATAAGTGAAGAGCTTAGCATTAATTACTGTGCAAATGATGAAATTCTATTTTTAATAACGTTCACGATAATTACAGTTTTAGTGATTAAATATTCTAAACCGGAACATTGCGTGTGTTAGAACGCACATGTCTCATGTTTCAAACTTTCAAACTACTGTACGTGTCAGGATATCAAAGTCAGGCGTATCATGTCCATGACATTTTGTTTATGACGAATTTCTTGCACTTTTCACTTTCACCTTGACTTTAGAAAAGTGTCACGTCAACGGCATTTTATTGATCAGGGTTCCCCCAGCAATAACACTTTCAATTTTCCTGACTTTCCCCTGGCTTTTCCAGGATTTAAAACAAATTTCCCTGACCACCATCCGATGTAATGGATGCTATATTTATTGCTCGTTATACACAAAGAGGAGATAGAACGAATGTTTATTAGGAAACCGCACATTTAGATCAGTTTTTTAAAAATTGACAATTAGCTGTTGTAAGTGTATTATAAACTTGACTTTCCTGAACTTTTTAACGTGAATCCAGTTTTCCTGACATTTCCAGGATTTAAGACAAATTTCCTTTACCATTGAAAGTGAAAAATATAGCATACGCCAATGTAACGGATGCTATACCGGTATTTATTGCTCATTATCTCCAGCTGGAGACGGAACGTATTTTCATTAGAAAAACAGCAAATATGAAAACATCACGAGATTTCGATAAGTTTTTTTTAAATTGGCAGTTTCTTAATTAACTACTTATCCAGAATTGCTTGTCATCTCTTGACTAACTAGGTATGCACAATGTACAGTATTATTGAGTCAGTATTATTAAGTCAATGTAATGGATGCTACTGTATGTATTGCTCATTACATACAAACAGGAGATAGAACGAATTTTCATTAGGATACAGCAAATTTAATGTAGATCAGTTTTTTAGGCGATTTCGTAATTAATTTCTTGCGCAGAATTGCTTGTCATCTCCTATGTGTAAAATGCGTGACAGTCATCACTTGAATATCCTTGCCTTTTTCAAAGTGAAACAATTTACCCTGACTTTTCCTTTTCCAATTTCCCTGGCATTTCCAGGTCTGGGGGAACCCTGTTGATACTGGGAACAAATTTCTCGCAAATTGCACTTTTTCAAAGTGAATCCATTTTCCCTGACTTTTCCAGGATTTTCCTGTCATTACCAGGTTTTCCGGGTCTGCAGATATATTTCTCGCAAATTGCACTTTTTTAAAGTGAGTCCATTTTTCCTGACTTTTCTAGCATTTCCCTGTCATTTCGAGGTTTTCCTGGTCTGCAGACAAATTTCTCGCCAATTGCACTTTGGCTTCAGAAAACTCATTCGACTTACCGTGTCTTTGTTGAACCCGGCGTGGTCATCCTTGGCGGCCTTGGCGCTAGCGGCTTCGGCCAGCATGTCCTTGAGGACCGCCTTGGTCAGGGCGGGAATGTCCGACTCGTCGGGCACCTCGTAGTAGTCTGGGCCCCTGGCGGGGGCCTCGTTCCTAGCCCTCAGGTACTGGCGATGGTGGTCCCTGAGCTTCTGGAAGGGCTTTTTGCCGTCATCGGTGGTCAGGCCTCCCATGTTGTTGTACACGCCGTAGACGATGGGGGCGTCGTTTGTTCTCGGGGGTCCGTTGCTGGCCATCTTGGGGGGCTTGCCCATGAGCCCGCGACCTCCGACCTCGTCCCTGTCCACGAAGTTGCCGTTCTTGGTGGTCTTGGTGGTCTTGGTGGCGTAGACTGGCAGCGCTGCAGAAGGCCTGTTGTAGCTGGGCGGTCCCTTGGGCCTTGGTTTGGGGCCCTGGAGCACGAAGGGGGCCTCTCCGAAAATGCCCTTCCTAAGCTGCGCCTTGACCCGTTCGAAGCTGCCCTTGGATGACACGCGAGCCTTTTGGCCGTAGCGGGGTCCGTCGAGCAGCTTGCGTCTGGCCTGGGGCTCCAACACGATGCGGCCGAAGGATTCCTGGGGACCGAAGAGGTCTGTACCATCCACGAAGTAGCCGAACATGCTAGTGGGCCGACTGGGGATTTCGTTGGTCAGCAGGCTGTGACGGGCTGCCCTCTTGGTCAGGCGCCAGATCGTCCGAAGTTCCTCGCAGGAAGGCTCGCTTTTGGCATCGTCTCTCAGCAGCGGGTACTCCAGGGTGGGATCGAGGGCCACGCGGTAGCCACGCACGAGGGCGAGGCACAGGCACAGAGTCAGCGGCAGGGGCAGGGGGGTCAGGCGCGCCATGGCCGGTCGGGAGCTGGGAGTCGGAACGGGCGAGTCGAGGTCTGGCGCTTAATTGCGTTTCACGGGCGGTGGACCATGGACGGTGGCTGGGCGGCCTCTACGGGAGAGCGCCCAGGACTAGAGTATAAGCGAGGCTGGATGCTGCGTAGGAGGCGAGATGCCGGTGCGTGGGTGGACTGAGCCCGGATTGGGCAGGCGCGATCTGAACGAGAAAACGAACGCTGTTAGAAAATACGAGCGAAGAACGCGAGGTACGGCGAACGGGCTTTGGACGGAAAAGGAGAGCGGGGACGGGAGGGCGCCTGGACGCCGCCGCTACGGATGCAGCTCTGCTTGGGGAGAAAAGACGACGAGATCGGGCTTTACCGATTGGCGGTTTTTTCTCCACGTAGCGACGAGCATGGCCCCGTTATGAAGGAATTGAGAACGTTACGTTGGGAGCGCTTGCTGGGCATGGGGGATGCGAGGCATTAGCTGGCCACACACAGGCGGATTTTTTGATAGTTTACTATAAACCATAGGTTCTGATCTGCCTTGCTGTTAGGGGCCATCCATAAAGGACGTCTTGGAATTTTCATGGTTTTTAGACCCTCCCCCCAGTCCGCCATTGTCCTGTTTTTCATAACCCCCCCCCCATGTCCTGTCCGATTTGGAAAAAAACACTTTCACATTGAAGAAAATTCATAATAAGTGTATTAGTTTTAGTTTATTTATAACAAGGTGACTTTGTATCTTCACTTAAATTTCTCTGACTTTATCAGGTTTTCCATACTTTTTTTTTTAGAAAATTTTCAGGCAAACAATTTTTATGGATTTGACATTTTCTGAATTTTCTGAAAAATTACTGGAAATAATGAATTTTTAGTGTATTAGTATTAATAACGATGTCTGAAAAGACGTTTTCAACGTCCCT
>JAQGAF010004031.1:0-15515 GCA_034687865.1 Kryphioiulus occultus
AAAAAACGTTAATGTCCTAAGTTATGTCCGTTTTTCATGCTCGAAAAGGTGTTCATTTATCTTGACCAGGAGTGTAAGAAATCGGCGTTCGCGTTCTCGATTAACGTGTAGCTGAAACTCTCTATTTTGTCATGGTTGACCATCATGGTCAAGTCTGCAATCATGCCTATTTTGCTTTCTCTCTCCATTGCTAGGTTACTTCTACACAATTTCTGCCATGGGGGCAGTTGGCACCATGGTGCAGGTATAGTACAGATGCGCCATCTGGTAGAGTAATATGTCAACTTGCCCCAAAATTCCACAAAAACGTAATGTTTCTTTTCAGCACTATCCCAATGTTTTGGCGAGGCCCATGGCACTGGCTGACAACAAAATGGAGACGTACAGCACGGTTTATACGGATGCTGGGGTAATGTATAATTTTTCAGTACATGTACCATTTTTTTGTGAAAAGTCTTGTAAGTCATGAAAACTTGGAAATATCTAATTAGCTTTGGGACAAGTTTATGAAAGCATGTGTAGCTTGGAAAATTAGAGAAGTTTTCCAAAAAAAAAAACTTTGATGGTTTTTTAAATCTTTCTATGCTAAGTTTGTATCTTTTTCTTTGAAAATACAGGGGCTAGGAATGGTGATCACGGTCACTTTGCCGGTGTACAATCGGTCAGCAGAAAGTGTAAGTATAATATGATCGCAAAACCGAATGCGGCATAGCTTCAAAAGATTCGAACAGGAGTACTTCGGTGTAGTCCTGCTCCAGCATAGCCACTATGAGAAAGTTGGCTCCTCCTAACAGCTCGCAGGCTGGCTGTGACTGCCTGGCTGTTAGGGGCAGCTAAAGCTGATATTGCATTGTCAGTTTAGTTTAGGAACACAAAAAATGAAGAAAAAACAAAAAAATTAATGACAAGGATAAATTACAACAGCTATGGCAGGTGTCATTCTTGTAGACTATAATAAATAGAGTTGAAATATAAATACGATGTGCGCATTACTGAAGTTTATCTGATTTGAACTTAAATAATTCAGGGAAATCAAACAACGGTAGGAGTCGTTGGTCTCGATACCCCGGTAGGAGACATTGCACGGGTCATGCCAAAGGACAAGGTAAAATAATTCCTATTTTGGGAAAAAACAGAAAAAAAGAGAAATTTAAACATTTTCAATACAGACAGGTCCAAACTCGTATGTTTTCGCCATCAACCAAAACGGGTTCGTCATCCTTCATCCCAGGATGAATGCTGAGGTAATGCATGAAACCAAAGTTGATTTGTGTCTGAAATCATCTCATGCTCGGGTATATTGATGTCTTTACAATTTCAGCGCGGTTATCATACTTATCTAGAAGACGCTCCAGATATTGATTTACTAGATTTGGAAAACAACGATCCCTCCCAAGAAGCCTATATTGATATGGTAAGCAGCATTTCGCAACATTTACCTAAGGCCCCAACAATTTGTGCATCAATGCATTCCTAATTCTTGCCATTGCATCATGTCCGAAAAGCTTCGGAAGGACATGATCAACGAGAAAACAGGAAGCAAGCAATACAGGACGTTTGTGAACACCGGGGATGAGGTAAACCACAAGTGATTCAGTTTTGTGAAACTATACGAGGACATATTGTCAGTACAACTCAATCATTCCATTTCAGTATCACATTGTCGAGAAAAACATGACCTATTATTTCACACCAATTGAAAACACGTCCATGAGGTAAGCGCCAGGTCCATGGATGGAGAAACTTTGTTAGTTGCATGACCCATAATCCTCCATATTTGCAATATCCTGTCTAGATTCCTGATACAAACATTGTACCTTTGCAGTTTAGGAATAGCAATACCAGAGGACAGGAAGGCGTACATCAGGGTCAAGGGAAACGAATTGGGATTTCCAAAAAGTAACATGACGAAACAAGTGCCCATCAGATGAGTGTACCTGACAAATAAAACTAGGCTTAACCGCTATTTTTTGTTCCCAAACCAGGAATAAACACTTCCACAGAAGGTATTTTGATCGCACCATGGTGAGCATCTTTGCAACAGAAAAATCTTGGTTAAATGTCAAGGCAGTTTTATGAATGTCTCCCAATTTGTCGTTGTAGGGAATTCTGTCCAATGGACGAATCAGGTCCATCAGACATTGCTGCAGAAGTCCAAACACTATTGGAAAGGTTACGGAACAACAACATATCTGATTGTAAGCAAGCCATTAGGCAAAAAGCAGACCTCATCAATGGTTATCAACGTCGAAAAATACAAACATTTCCATCGTACATAAAAATCTGAATTGTGCAAAAAATATTTTAGTTATTGATGAAAACGAGCACATGTCAAAGTTTTCATCCTTGCATGTAGCGAGTTGCTAATCAACTAAATAATGTTTTTTCAAGGTGACTTGGAGCTTCTTCAGCGGCTACATTTCGACATCAATCAAACACAGAAATTCAATTCTGTGATGAAAATCTCAGCAGTTTTGGCGTAAGTTTGAAACCGAGTTGTCCAAATCCAATCCCACGTGTATGATTGTACCCCATGCTTCCTCAGATCAGATTCCAGAATCTAATGTCCATTTTATAGAAAATATAAATCTGCCGTGTTTATCGGAACAGATGGTGGACTAATGAGAATATTCCCAGACAGGTGAGTTTCGCAAATTATGATTTCACGACATTGTTTCAAAATTTATTTTACCCCTGGTGCATATTTTTCAAGCCAAGTGAACAATTTTGCTCGTGTAAAGGATCCGTACAAGGCCACGTACTTTAAAAAAGCATTGTTTTATCCACGGTGGTCATTCTTTATATCGAAAGAAATCAGTAAGTACATTGGTGTGGATTATTTTCAGAAATAATTGTCAAAGTTATGAAACTTAACCAGAATATCCTTTTGGTTTTTCAGAAAACAACCAATCGGGTCCGTCCATCATAGCGGTCAAGTCGATCGAAACGTTCAAGAAACACAAGCCAGCTGGTAAGAATCACTTCCAAAATCACTGGTTAACTCCATCAAAATCAGTTTTCTCGTGTACAACACATTTTTTTTCTTTTCGAAAAATCGTTTTGATCGATCAGTTTACGGTGTACAATTTGCCGCACCGGCACTGAGTCAAATGCTGAGAGACATGAAAGGAAAAGATGGTCTAGGTTGCAATAAGATGGTGAGAAATTAATAAAACGTTGTTTGCAATGTGTTTGCTAAATTCCAAAGTTAACTAATGGTTGTGAAACAGGACAGCACAGTGTGTTACATACTGGATGATGGCGGTTACATCATTACATCGAATCAGGAGGATTATGACCAGCAGGTAAATCGGTACATTTGGATTTTTTTCCAAATCACGCAAGCCAGTTAGATATGAAAACATTTCTCGAATCCAAAATATGACTTGAAATCAATTGAAATTTTCAGAAAGGAATGTTTCTCGGGGATGAAGACCCCGAACTAATGTGGCATCTGAACATGAAAAACGACTCGATTTACAAGAGGTTAGAGTAGCCATTTTACTGATTGCATATTCTTAAATATTACCCATAGTTTGACATCGAAACATGTTCAATGTTTCAGGCGATTGGAGTACGACTACCATGCCATTTGCACAAAGATGGAGCAACGAGTCAGTGCTGCAGTAAGCACTACAACTTCTATTTTTTTTGCATTAAATCACAAATCTAATAAAGGATTAAAATGCTTGATATTTTACCAACAGTCGTCTATCCGCACATTACTTCAGTCACTCCTTCACTTGCTGATGGATATTGTCTTATGGTTAGCAAAGATTATTTTTACATAATTTTCTTAATAACAAACATTGTATCTGCAAATTGTATACTATGTCCATGTGTCAGATTCTGCTTAATGTTGCCAACTTGCCAATGGACTCTTACAGGTTTGCGCTTTCGGGAAGCAACTTACTGGTCGATGCTTCGGGTGAAGTGGGCGTAACGGTCAAGATTGCCAACTACTCTTGCACGAAGGTGCGGACCCTTTACTACCCCCACCAAAGGAACCAAGACGGAAGAATGGACAACTGTAATCTCAATTACAACTGTACGAGGTAGGGTGCATCGGATTATGCAACATGTACATTACAGCGTAACATTGGATTTTAAAAGCCTTCCTTTTCCACACCTGCAGGGAGTTCAGAGCTACCAAAATCCAAGAAACAAATCTGATTCTAGTGGTTGCAACTTCCAAGACGGAATGTCCGTCTGTTCCATGCGAGGAAGTCCTGACCAAACACAAGCCGGAAGAGAGTATCCTTCATTTCCCACTATAAATCACTCTTAGAACCTGTTACGCTTAGAAATGTTCAATTACAATTCCCTTTTTGAAAATTTCCAGACAATTTGAAACAAAACTTTTTTGAAATTTTTGAAAAATTACAAACAATGGATTTTCAGTGTTTTGATATGTGCGTGTATGATATTAGTTATGGAACAATTAATAACGGTATGAACACTAATAGTTAAAACCACTACATATCAAACACTGCATTTTTGGATTTCTTTTCTGGAAACACTGCAGGGAACATTTTTTTTATGAAAAATTTGATCCATCTAAAAATATGATAACTAGTCAACTAACATATATATATATCATTTACGAACTCCATAGGCTGAATTTTGTTTTACAAAAATTAAAAGAATTAATTTTAGGTGAATTTTAGTGGACGTTTTATTAATTTTAAACATTAATGGCCATGAAAACGCCGTAGGCGTAATTCTAATAAAGTAGCTCATAACTGCAGCTTTTCTATTGCTTTTATGAGACACGCCAATCAAAATCGTTGTGTCACAACAAGTTTCCAGACATTACATGAATTTCCCTGCCTTTTCCAGCCCAAATCAATTTCCCTGACATTTCCAGGCTTTCCAGACGGCCAGTCACCCTGTAAAATTGTTAGTTAAGGCCTGCATAATATCATGAAGGAGGAAAACACTAATTTCTTTGACCGCGCAATCTAGCTGACAGTCGCGATGCCTGTGCCATGGAGTCCAGGTACCGAAAGCGACCAAATAGCGAAAATACTTGCTTCGCCAACAATTCACTAGTAAGTTTCATGTTTTTGCTTGTTATTTCTTTGATGCTTCATTGATTTCAAGATCAAAACTGCTTTTTCTTTGACAGGAAGACACGTCAGACTGCACTTCCGGCATCGGCATAAACTCGGCATCGCAGAGCCTGTCAGTGGCCACCTTCGCAAGTATCGCAATGTACTGGAAATTTTGGCAATAACCGAGGATGAGAAAACGACCAAAAAGACCCTGGTGCAGCCTCACTACAAGATCCTTGAAAAAGGACCGCAAGAGTGTGGTCATCTGGTTCTTCCATGGTATCCCAAACAAGAACTGTTAAGGCAAAACTTATCTGTCTTATAGCACTCTCTATGGAACATTGTGGCTCTCCAAAATTTGAATTGAATGTAGCAAATTCTGTTAGAAAGCTCTATGATGTTAAAAATTCTGATATCCATATCACACAATTCTTCTTATCTTCTTACTGTTATTGATTTTAATAACATGCAGTTTTAAATCTTTCAGAATTTTTACAAGCTTTATATAAAATATCACTTTCCGCCCACGACTTTATGACAGATGGTGCTACCGATGTTCCATACAAGGTGCTTTTTAAAAAGCCAAATTGCAAAGAACAATCTAAATATCTGGGGGGTTGGGGGTTATAGCATTCCACCAAAACGCCTGTATAGAATTACAATACCTCGAATCCATAAATTGGCTCCCAGAATAGAAATACTAGAAAAAAAATACTCATTCGTAAGTGAGATTCGTGTATCACTGTGCTTGTCAGTGTCCACTTTATACCCCCTTTGCAGAAACCTTGTATTTTAGTGAAATGTGAACAGCGAGAAAACTTGGATGTTACGATTACAGCTAAGAGGAAAGGCTACCGGAAAGATTGTTCCCTATTGAAAATCTACTTCCAACATTCCATTTCCCATTTCTATGACTTCCACCATTAAATGCACCTGCATTGTCCAAGATGATCATACAGCAAATACCTCTGCCACTCCAGTTATGTCTAAAATTAATGGAAACACATTTTGCGAAAGTATTTGCTTTAGGACCATCTTGAATCGGGCAAAAATGAGCCCGCATATCATTGCCACGTCAGATGTTCCCCTTCAGAAATAGCATTAATGCCCACGTGAAACTGCGCCAATTATTCATTTTTGCTTAACCTTTTAAGGTTCGCAAAGGTCAGAAATCGCTATGTGCAGCGCTAATTCCTAGATATTTATAAGCTATTTTTGTGATGAGATACAAATTTCAATACTCTTTTATAAGCGTGTATGTAAATGCAGCCATGAGGGCGTTGGACTGAAATTTCCCAACATTCATGACTAGTGTTTCCAAGTCAATAAAGCTTAACATTCGTCGTTTACCTTGCAATTGTCATTATCACGTCTATCACATTCATTTTCCAAATGGGACATTTTTGAGAAAAAGAGTGCGTGTCCTCTCACAATAAAAGCATGAACATTGTCGAATCTCACAAAAAGCTAATCTGTTCAACCGTTTAGCAATGTGGTGACCAATATAAATATAATCAAACTTAGTGCCATCATGCTTACCGACATTTCAACGTTAGTTCTTTTCCAACATAGTTTCCATCACCACTGTTAAACTTGCAAATTGCTCCGAGAATCACAGAAACACTGTTGGCAGCAAAAAACCAAGCATTTATTAAATTACATTGGATGAACTCACCTTAGTCGACAGTATAAACACTATATTTTGATCCCCATGCTTTTAAAAAGGAGAAAGTCCCTTCTCTTCGAGTTTATAAATCTTCAACAACGACATCGAGTTTAAAAATGTTAATCAATGCCCATTTAGTATAGTGAGCAAATACGTGCAATGGTTAATATCTCAAATGGAGCTCGACATATATGTGAAAACGCATCTTTTACTAACAGTTTTATCCTTAGGGGCCTTGTTTCATTTAAGATAAATTGTATTTCACAAAAAAACATCACAAAAATAGTGCAAAATCAAATGAGAAATGAATGCTCTGCGTATTCTGCAATGCTTTGAATTATTTCCGTATTTGCTTGCTTGTTTTTTTTAAAAAGTCCACTATAAAAATATTTCTATTACCAATTAGATAACTACCAATCTAATGTTTATGTACATCAGGAGAGATGCTGCAAAATTTTAACCACTGCAGTCTTGATCAAAATAAGTTGCCAAGCTTCAAAACAGACAAATGCAACCATAACATGGGGTGTGCTATAAACCACGAGTAAGCAGCATGCAAAAACTGATAGGAAAATCTGAATTCTGAACTGTTCCGGAAAGATAATTGGTTTAGCAGTATTCACTCAGAAGTAGTTTAACGAGCCTCGCGATTCCGGCACCCACTTCACGCAATCAGGTTTAGTCCCATAGGAAGTCGAACCGAAAAGGAAGCAGTCCATGGCAGGAATTCCAACGTTGCATGCCGTGAAGTGGGTACTTTCTTCGAGCCGTTGACAAGAATGGGAAGGACAGAATAATCCGGACAGAAAATGATGATTAAATGTCACCTTGAAAAGTCTGCGCGTTCGACTCTATGTACTCCTTTTCGGCTGCCGAATAAGTTTGTAGTTCCATGTAGAAGATGTAGCCAATGACGACAAGGAAAACTACAAAGACGATCTCGAAGACGGTGGCAAACTTGGAGGATTTCTTTTTGGCCGGAGCCTCTGCATGACTCCCATTAACGGCGCTTGCAGAGCTGAAACTGTGGCAAAATAAAAGTGGTGATAAGTTGACCTGAATAATACCCGCACTTGAAATAACACAAGACGTATTGGTGATTGTGGAAATGATTTTTCCAAATTTATACCACTATGGCCTTCTAAACAAAACAGAAAACTAGTCACTTCAACATACAGTATGAAAACATTTACAACGTTCAAAAACAAATTGATTATGGCAACACATCAACAGTACAAATGTACGTGATGGCAAATGCAAAAGAACTTTTTGCAACCTCACAACCATAAATTGTAATCCATGGTTCATACCAAAATTTGCACCTCAATTTCCCTTACTTTCCCTGACCAAATCTGATTAATTTCCCTGACTTTTCAAATAAAAAACGTCACATATAATTAAAATTAACTTTATCTGCAACACTACAAGTAACTGTATTTTTTGTATTTTTCAGTCGTGATAAATAGCCAAATCTTCAATTGTTGTTCTCTGACTTTTTCAAGTTTTCCAGACACTTTTTGGAGGAAACGCCATATGCGAACTATTTTTTAACATACATGTAAGGAAAAGTAATGATAATAAGAAACAACAATGAAAACGCAGTAGGCGAAACTAGATCACAAATTCAGCTTTTCTAATGTTTTTCATGAGATATTTATACTAATAAAAATAGTTGTGCCACAATAAATTTCCAGACATTATGAAGTTCCCTGACTTCCACCTGAATTTCCCTGGCTTAATGGTCAACATGTCAAGATTTCCCTGACTTTCCCAGGCGGTATGAACCCTGTTATCCAGCTTTTATTCCAGGGGTCGAATACGAGAATTCCATGACAGATTAAAACACTTTATTGAAAAGAGTACCATCCTGTGGTTTTAGTATTAAAAGTTCCAATTTCTGAGCACTGTATATACCACATTTGTTTTATTTATATGTCTGATGTTACTTTAACTCTGTATTTTCTGTATGCATGGTCATAATTGGTCTAAACAACCCCCCCACCACATGGCACCCCAGATGCCGATTGAATTGAATTGAATAATTTTTATCCTAAAGTCATAGCAGCCTTCTAAGTTCACGTAACCCTTGAATTTTTATTTGGTATATAGGATAGGATTTTCAGAAGATCCAGCAGATCAGTATGAAAATACAACCTACTGACATTCAAGGTAAAGTCATGCATGAAAATGACATATCCAAGGCCATCTCCTCCATGTATAACCTTCAGGATAACATTTATGACATTCAAAATTCCCATGGCATTACATAATGCTATTATACTTAAAGGATATGCCAATTCAGTTCTAAAATCACTACCAAAGTTAAGGACAAGGAGGATAACATTGGCATGTAGCGAAGTAATTTCCTGAGCTAATTTTCCCTATAACTAAAAACGTGACCTCAAAAAATAAGTGGCAAATGTCATGTATCTGGCTGAAATCATTCACATGCATTCACCTGGCAACAGTCATTGCGTAAAGAAAAACCACATCCCATAATTAAAGACTTGCTGCCAGGCATAATAAAATCTGGCAAAGGTACTTTTATGTTCTTGAACTAAGTGATGCACCATATGCCTAATTAAGGAAACGTGATTAAATGATTAATTCTTATTTCCCACATAAAACCAAGTGAAGTTTTTATGCGCAACTTTCCTAACCCTCATTATACTGCAAGCACTCAGCATGCAATTAACCAGATCTTTCTTTTCAACTTCTGGTTCACCTCATTTTATATAGGACGGTATGGTGCCAGCCACTGAGATAACATCAAACTGTGTCAAGCTATCAAATGTGAGACATTCCAGGTATGCACTGCCTGCATTTTGATTTAATCTAATTTATACGGTACACACGCGAGTTGTTACTTCAAAAACTGAGTAAAACATTGCTTTGAATCGAGCTGAATCTACAACAGGGTTCGTACCAAAATTTGCAACTCAATTTTCCAGACTTTCCCTGACAATATCTAATCAATATCCCTGACTTATCAAATAAAAATATCACATGTAAGTAAAATTACTTTATTTTACACACTTTGCCCATTCAAGTACATGTATCTACTATTTTTAAAATTTTTTCACATACATATATCTGATTTGTTTCACAAGTTTCATCTAATATTTTTGGAAAAAAATTCGCATTTTCATTCGCCGACACCCTGCATATATTTTAGAATTGAGAACGCCGTAGGCAAATTTTTTACAAAAACTAGACCACAAAAAAATTCTAAAAAAATATATTGGTGTTAACATTAACATGAGAGCAATGTTTGCAAATAAACATTTAAGAGAACGCCATAGGCGAAATTTGTAAAAAAAATGTAGTCCTAATGCAATTTTGAAGACATTCTGAGAAATATTAATATTCAAGAGAATACTGTAGGCCCATTTTTGTTTAAAAAACTAGACCAGAAATAACAGATTTAATATAAGCAGGCGAAATTTTTCGAAAAATCCGATCTTAAATGATGAATTTTAGACAGTACCTGCTATATTTTTCTTTACCGCAGCAATTTGCAGCAAAATATAGGAACACTTGACAAACTGTTTCTTTGACCAACCCAAGAAATTGTCCCTCAATTTAAACATATTTCTATGCTGGATTTTAGCTCGTTTCTGTAATTTATAGGGTCTTTTTCACAAAAATGAATTGAAAATTAAAAATGTCCAGTCACAAAATCGAAATTCAAAATATTTTGAAAGTTTTCCCTGACTTGGGCAAAATGTCCACATTTTCCTGACTTTCCCTGGCCGCATTTCCCCCACTCGCCCTGACTGCTGTATGAACCCTGTACAATGATGATGGGTTTCGTTTTTCTCTACGTTGGCCAGGGACAGCTGCAGTGATCAGGAAGTCACTTTGATATTACTGCAGATTAATTCATAGGGATGGGGGCAGTATGGTCATGGTCTATTTCTTAAAGGTACTGAAAGGCCACGAACACCGCAATCAGGAAAAACGAAATGGAAAAAACGAGGCCCTTCGTCACTGAACCAACCCTGCTCTGGGGAGAACTAAAAATAAAAATTAGCATTTCAAGGTTTAGTTCCGTCGTCATTGTGTAAGTAAGATCATAAACGCCACATGAAAACAAAGGTGACACTGGGAAGGCAGAGGAAGACGTGCAAAGACTGAAAGCAAGACCTTAAAGAATTCAAGGATTCTGGACGAGACGGTCATGAGGGATAGGGACAGCACAAATTTGGTAATCACAGGCTTTTGGGGAAGTCCCCTATTCTCACCTATACTGAACTCCTTTGGGATTGCCCTCACGAAATCTAGTGTAAGAGGAGTTGAACGAGTCCGAATCGACACTCCGCCTGCCACCAGGGTGTAGGGGCCG
Organism: Kryphioiulus occultus; assembly: GCA_034687865.1. Classification (NCBI taxonomy): domain Eukaryota; kingdom Metazoa; phylum Arthropoda; class Diplopoda; order Julida; family Julidae; genus Kryphioiulus; species Kryphioiulus occultus. The sequence goes on from JAQGAF010004031.1 coordinate 11,066, forward strand.
TCTCGAAGAAACGAAATAGGGGCTTTCCGAGAGCTCTGAACTTAGGGAACTCGCGGGCGTCGAGACATGTTTAACGTCACGTATGGGAGTCTCGAACACTACGGGTTCATCCTGCTCGGGTTCCGGCCTAAGGGAAAAAATCGGTTTAGGGGCGAAGTTCGAAATGTGTTGAAATCTGCATCATGGCAAAGTTTAGATAGAAAAACAAAATGTGGATGGATTGTTTGAAGAAATCAAAACTGAGCAAGAATGATTCGTGGAAAATGACTACGGATCACATCAGAATGAGCCGTGTATCACTTGTAACAATTTCGAAATTTCTGTAAATCAAAACAAATTAATATGGACTGCTGCTTTTCCATATATTTTATAACTACTGCAGGGATCCTACTCAAATTCTCAAGAAGATGTCCCTAACAGTCCCTGACAATTATTCAGTCGTTCCCCTGACATTTCACATGAGACTGGAAAATCAATTGGTCGATGCAAACAATTCACTAATTCCCTTATGCTTTCATTTACCTGACATTCCCTGACTTTCATAATTACATAAATAAGCTTGAAACATTTGCATAACTTGGTTTCATCATATGTAGAACACAGGTATTTACAACTGGTTTCATAATACTGTATACTAAATTTTAAATAACCAATTTCACAACATAAAAACTTATTGGAGCCAATGCAAAGGCCACATACAAAGCCTAAAACTAGCCTCTAATATCACCAATAAATAGTAAAAACATTTTCCCTAAAGTACAATTATTTCGCCTGTAGATGCGTTATAAGCTATGCTAATAAAGCTGTTTTCGGTTGCGGAAAAAGGATCGCAATAAAAACTACGTTCGAACTTGGATCATTTCGAGGTTTCCTTACAAATGGGAAAGTTATCAGACGAATAACCAGGTCAGAGAGCACAAGGTGGTAACTTAGGCGAAAACTGCTTGAAGCGATATTGAGACTGAAAGAATGGTTTGAGTGATTGCCTTCTGAATTTCTATTATTGCATGCAATCAGTGCATATAGTTTTACTCAGATAAGTTGCCCTTTTGAAAGAGTAAAGGCATAAATTGTTCCAAATTTATAATGGCAAAACCGAGTCATAATAGAAACAATGACAATGGAAACGAGCTAAAACAATAGAATGTATATCTTATTTTGAATTTAATCCCAAGAGAACCATGTCCAAGAATTTTAATAGCGCTTATTCTGAGTGATGAGATTTTTCTTAATTTCCTTATGCACAGGTCACATACATGCACTTCCAAAAAGCTTTTCCCACCAAACCTCTACCTGGTTGAAGGCAAACAATCTCTTTTGACAATTGATTAATAAATAGCAAAAGGGCAGTGGCATTCAGTTTGCCATGTCGCTGCACCACCTCCACCAGAACAACCTCTTCCAGTTTTATTTACCCAGCAGGTCATTCATCTAGCAATATATTTTCACGGGCACGGTTGCAGAAAGAGACGGGTAACTCACCTGGCTGGCGTTGTTGTTCTTCGGCGGGTACTCTGGATTTCTTCGCTCTCATTCTCAGAGAACCTCAAGCCGTTCATGGTAGGGTTGCTGTTGGCCATTACAGGTTCGCCGTGCATCATGCGATATAACTTCCGCTCGTACACAGACCGAGTCGATTCTAGGAATGAACAAAGTAACAAATTTAGAACTCTGCACAACGAGATTAGCAGCACGCTTGGCTACCCACAACAATTCAATTGTTTTCTGGTGCTTAATTATTGAGATAATCATATGAAGACCCACATCCTTTCCGTAAGGAAAGATGGGAACTTTGTTGCAAAACCAGTGTATTCCAGTTTGAATTCCATGGCACCAATCATATTTAATCGTCAATTAAGTTTGCTGAAGTAGTGAATTAAGGGAAGAACAACTTCGAAAGCTGTCAAGCAGTATGGAGGTAGAATAATATAGCAAATGTACGAAAAAAAGTAACAAAAATTAGAAAGAATATCCTCAATGTTGGTAGCCCGCGTTCAAGATCGACCTGAACCAGTGATCTTCACATTTCAGATAGCTACAGAACCCCATGCTGAAAATAGATTTTTTGGAACCCTAGTACCAAAAATGCCCATTTCTACACTTCTACTTAGTTCGATCACAATGATGATTTGGGAGAGGGGGAGTAATGTGTTAATACTTTTTCGAGAAACTGGATATTTCATCAAAAATGATGAATCGTAACATTTCTATAAAAATGGTTAAAAATTTATTTTGTATATTTAATTAACAGCAGAACTACTGGATTTTGATAGTATTTCCTTCAAAACTGGATCAGTATAATAATTCTGTAAAACGACAATATTTTAAAAATTAATTCTTTTAATGAAGGCAGCGTTTCACTATCACTCTTTTAATTTAACTTAGAAATTCTAAATAATAAATGATGCATTTTTAAAATTTAACTAACACCCTGGATGCCAACAAGGAACCTATCTCATGCAAAATACCGATAAAAATTAAATTATTCTATAGTGGTTGTGGAACACAGTTTGAAGACCACTGGTATACAATTTTGCACACCTTTTCACATGCAAATATCTAATTTTTTTCACAATTTTGCCAAATATCGATAACACACTTGTCATTTTTTAAAAAAACTACACCACAAATGATGCATTTCAGCTTGTTTTTTTCTAAAAAAAGAAAGAAAAAGCCGCAGTCGAAATTTCAAAAATCTAGCCAAAATGCATTGTTTACACATTCTTAGAAACAATATTCAAGAGAATGCCATATGCAATTTTTTTTTAAAAAACTGCACATTTTACAACAACTATCAAAAACGAAGAATTTTAGCTAGCTTTTCTAAAAAATATTATATGAGTGTAAATATTAACATTTGATATTACATATTTCCTAGGCTATTTTTTAAACAAAACTACACAAGTGTCGCAGATGAAATTTAAAAAAAAAAAATCTCAAATAATGAATTCTAGGTAGTAGCCTATGTGCCATATTTTTCTTTGCCGCAGCTGTTTGCCGCAAAATATAGGAAAAAATACGATTTTTTTTAATAAAATATAAGACTATATAGGACTATCTCACAAATTTAGGAAATATGGGAAGCACTTGACAGCATGTGATCGTAGTCAATTTTCAGAGTTCGACCTAACCCATTATTAAAGTTTCTATTTTCGCTATATTTTCCCTGCAAAACGTCTGGGAGACCTCCCCACAAATTGTTTGAAGAAATCGGGCTACTAAAAAAAGCACAATAGCAGACTTCCCTAAATCCTTCCCAAAATCATGCAGAAAATTATTAAAGCGAGAACAATTGGACAATAATGGAGAGAGAAGTATAGCCATCTATCTTAGAGGCCGTCGTCCTCAGTTTTTTTCCCCATTCCTTTCAATTATGTGAACATGCACGGTGAGCATTAAAAAATACAAAACTAATTTTATACATGTAACCATTGACCAAAAAAGCCAGTGGGCAGAACATTACTGAAAGGTGTATGGCCGAGCTCTATTGTTAGAGGATCTATTTCTTAATTTGCCTGAAATGATTGACAAAAACCAAATGGACAGTGAATTCACTTTGGAACCACAAGGGATGAAACTAGTTCATAAAACCCACAAGAAACTTCTTTTAAAATTAAAACTAGGATCAAAAAATCACTTATGAAATTTCAATTTTGCTGCAGCGCAAATAACTATTTTTTCTTCCATTATCCACATGGCACCATATCATTACAGAAACGAGCACTTAGAATGCGATACAACAACCGGTTATTTAACAAATTGCTGCACTGTGGGAAAACCAATCAGTAAGCCTAGTACTATAATTGTTTGATTACACGCCTTTTCCTCAATCAAATTCCCAATATGCAAAATTTGACCAAGTTATCCTCCAGACCATGCAAATATTGTCATATCATTCTGCATTACTAGCCTCAATCCCATGAGTATCTTCCTCACTCAAAATGAAATTACAACGACTAACAAAACTATCACGTACATGTATGTTTCTTGAAACAACTACAGTATTTTGGAGCATAATCTCTAATGAATTCTTTTTACTCAATTTCGAGAGGTTAAAACTGAATGCATTATATCGTATTTTGGAACTTAACGCTGCCAATGTTTCTTGGGTAAATTTGCAAACAGGCATGCTATGAAAATATGCAGGTCATATGCATGTATATTATAAGCCACATTTCTTTACAATTTACAGTACGACAATTTATTGAATTTCGCAGTTTAATTATTTCTCTTTTCAGTGCACCATAAGTGCTATTTTCTAATTCTAAACTCTAATTCATTTTATAATTACTGTAATCATCTAAGTTTTTACAATTGCATGTATACACTTGAGTAAAATACCCTTCAGCATATTTGCTGGAACCAAACTACCTCCTTAACGGGCAGTTCCCCTCCCACCCCTGCCATGTTAAAATTTGTATACATATTATCTCTGCGAATAATGAATAAA
>JAQGAF010004032.1:0-15514 GCA_034687865.1 Kryphioiulus occultus
GGGTATTCCATTGCATATTGTCCGTGATAGTTATACCTAAATATTTAACGGATGAAACCAAATTTAGAGGAACACCTAACCCAAATTTTATAAAACAGCAATGATGACTTCATTATTTGGACACCATTGTGACATAATACTTGAACGTCCCCTGGTCACTGCTAAAATAAGCATTAGCTCCATTTTTACGCATTCTCATTTGTGAAGATATCAAGACTACATGTTTCAAAAAAACTGTACATATATTTTTTTAATTACACAAAATACATTAGGTGAGACTTGTTTAAGAGTCGTCACAGCTGGTATGCACTTTCGAAAACAGGAATCACGTTAAATTTATCTCGGAATTATTAAATTTATCCAAAACAATTCACATTAAAAGCGCATCCTTCACGGGAAATCAACGTATTACACAACAAAAATTGTTAGCTTGAAGAGCACCAGTGATTAAGTCTAGCCTTAATGAGATAGAAGATAGCGCAATGTGTGTTAATTGCGCTTTAATTGACAAAGCCCAGCGACTTGATTCTTAATAATCTTGATGAGTGTACGTATCACGCAACAACACTCATGCTCCAATTATGGTCGAATGGGGCGAAAATATTAAATATTTACCAACAATTCCAAGTGATAAAACGGACTCATATAGTGAGCAAAGGCTTATGTCAATACTATTTCAGTTGAAGGTTAATCAAATTGTTAATCAAACTCGAAAACTTCCTCGTTATTTCAAAAACTTCGGACTTTAACAATATCATATGACTATCTATACCATGCATTAGATTCTAAAAATAATCTTAGGAAAATCTGCATAAATCCATCGTTTCTGGCAGCGTTTTTTTCAGACAACTCCTCCTACTACAGCATTTTCTTAACTACAGTGTATAATCCACCATTTGCAATCTATAGTTATCAAACGCATTTCACCATGATTATATCAATATTTCGAAATAGAAAAATTCAATGCATTATTGGTGAATATTTTTTCAATGAGTTCTAGAAAATGCTAATTTAAGAGAATGCCGCAGGCCATTTTTTTCGAAATGATAGATTTAACATAAATTTATGCGCACCGCAGGCGAAATTTTTAGCTGTAAAATATGGGACTATATACATGTATAAGGACCACATAAAAATATAGGAATCACTTGACATGTCACAGGGTGACTGACCAAATTGTCAATTATGTTTCCCTGACTTTTCCAGGTTTTCCAGACACTTTTTGGAAAATGTCCACGTAATTTCAAGAAACACTTTACAGCTTTGATACAGATTTGACATATAGGCCTACAAATTCAATAAGGTGAAATTTTAGAAAGTATAGAAATGCTAATGAAATGATGGAATTAGCCCAAAATTTGGTAAAAAGAAGTAATAATATTAATAATTAAGGGAATGCCATAAGCAAAATGTTTGAAAAATTACAAGAAATAATGGTTTTTAATGGATTAACAAGCTTATTAACAACGATGTGAACACTAGTTGTTGAAACCACTAGATCTCAAACACTGCATTTTTGTGGAAGTCTTTCGAAATTTTTTTTTAAAAAATATTCATAATGACGGAAACGCCGCGGGTATTTTTTTTTTTTTTTGCTGGAAAAATTGGCAAGTAACCAACTACGATATTTATCATTTTAGGACCGCCACAGGCGAAATTAAAAAAAAATAACAAAAATAATGCGTTTTAGGTGAATTTTCATAAGAAATATTAGGAAATGTTAATTATAATGAAATCGCAGCAGGCAAAATTTGCAGCAATGCTTTTCTGAGATAGTTATATAAAATCAAAACCTTTGTGCCACAACAAATTTCCAGGCATTATATGAATTTCCCTGACTTTTCCAGATTTTCCAGACGGCCAGTCACCCTGAAAATTCGCTACACTTCTGCTATAATTTCTAATTAAATAAAAGCTAAAATACGTCTCTCCACCAATTCAGTAGAGCACCAAACACAATAAACAAGTAGTTGTTGTGGCACATAAATATGTTAGCCTATACTGTACCTAGCCTCTGTCATGCCAAAACTGGTACCATACAGGAATTTCTATAACCTATAAACACTGTCTGGACAAAGCATGACCCCATTTTGCCGCAAAAATTAATCCAACGTTACTGCTTATACTTTTACTAAAGGCTTATGAATGTGAAGGTGAATTACTAGCCTTATTTAAAGCATGCTCAAAAAGAAATTTATCAACAACATAAACCTCAGATTATTTTTTGGACAATGGTGCAGCTCAACATGATTACCAATATTTTTCTCATAAATAGTACACGTAGTTCTACACGTAGCACCATAGCATGGTCCCCACTGATTAATTTCGAATCATTTGAAACGGTCATGGTGGGTGTGACCATGGTGAAATCCACAAATTAACAAGATAAACCCTGCAACTGTGTTTGAAGCAGGACTTTTGAGCATCCGAATTACCGAATTAATTTTTTTTAAATGAAACTTTAACAGAGACAATAGAAGAAAACAATAGAAGAAAAACTTATTTCCGGCACTCATTTCTTTATTAACTTGGTGCCATTTTTGTCTGCAATTCAGCATCAACCATCTTGAAATTGACCCGTACCAATTTTCAACAGTTTCTAATGAATTTTACACATACAGCTAATTTCTGAAAATGAAATTCTCGGAGTTTTCCAGGGGCATTTTAACATCTCAAATGATAGGGTTTTACTCGACATAATAAATTAACGTATCGTAATGATAGAATTTACGAACATTTCTTTGAAAAACTACCAGAATTAATGGATTTTAGGTATATTTTCCTTGATTTTTCTAAAAATCAACCAGGTTTAAAATTTCAGAAATATTAATAATAGACGAAACTTGAATGAAAAATTACCAGAAATAACAGACTGCAGGTTTGTGTAATCTCTCGAAAACGTTTTCCAGAAATATTAATGACAAAGGCAACACTGACAGCAGTTTTAATTTTTTTAAACTAAATCAACGATAATGTATAAAGCAGAGTTAATATATTTGTATAAAAAAACTTAATCACATATGCTGGATTTTAGGCGAATGGTGGAATTGACCATAAGGCCAATCATTTTTGTGCTGATTTGTCAGAATTTCAACGAACAAATACCTGGTAGGCTACTCAAAACAGTTTTGATACTGAAAAATTCCAGGTTTCCATTCAAAATTCATTGCGTTTTTTAGGTTTTCCAGGTTGAATATAAAATGCTCAGAGGTTTCCATATTGGTAGTCGCCAAACTATTCCAAAATCGGATTATTTTATGTACTAACAGGGTGATAATAATGGCTTAGTCCTCTTTTGCTACTGTTCCAAAGATTTTCACGTGGTTAGAATGTCATGCAGCTGATTTAAAATTTTAAAATCTAGGGACCTGACATTTTATAAGACCATGCCTTTCACTGCATGAAAACCCCTTTAATAATCTTCAGTTCTTGCTACAATTAATTTTGCGACTGCCAGATGAACATCAGCTCGACTGGTGGTGTTATATGATTGATTTACAGTTATTATCCACTATCATGAAGTGTACATCCGTGTTAAAGATAACTACAGTATACATCGTGCTCAACCGTCCATGCACTTCGCAGTATTTTGACAAGACTATCAGTTCAAGAAATTATGATGGGTACAGCACCACATCCTAAAACGTTTTACATGTAGTTCAACAACGAAAGAGCCATTGTCGTAAAGGAAAACGAAACTTCGTGTTAGAAAGTTACAGTGCAGATGCTGGAGACCATTTTGAGTTCTTATGGTCACACATTTACACAAAAATGCCTCAATTTTGACCAGTTGGCAACTGATGGGTGTGAGCAGCCCTTGAAATGGCGCTCTCATTACGATTATCATTTTTGACACGATATCAGTCGTACAAGTAACTGTTCCTTTTACGTCTTATTTAGATTTAGATTAGGAAATGCATGTTTACTCATTCAGCGTTAATCGTCCAAATGACGCCCAGAAAGAGACAATTTTACATTCATGAGACATCATCAGCAATATCCGGCTAAATAAGGACTCGACAGATTAATATTGATCCAAGTAAGCAGGGTCAAACTAGAACGAAGTTGACAAGTGACAGTGACCGATATCGTGGCACCACAACCAATATTGTTGGTGAAAGCACTTAATTTAGCTCGCACAAGCAAACATGGATTATTCGATGTCCAATAATATATTTTTTGGTACAATATGTCAGTATTTCAGTTGATCCCGCAATAGCAACACAGGCTTACCAAACATACTTACGATAGTGGAAATCAGAACATTTTATACTAATAACATGTGAATCTGAACTGTCGGCATATTGGGCTACATTCCATATTTCAATCTGTCTGAATATCTGAGTGTCATTCATGCATATCGTTGGTTGTACTTCTTGCATGCCATCAGACTCGGAATTCTCTTCCAAAAGATGGCAGTACTGTAAGGTTCGAGACATTCATTTCAACAATGATGTTGGTGTCCACCCACACTGAGACAATATTTGTCGATTAAATTGGGTAGATGGATTCCCGCCACATGACATATGATATTTGCTGACTACAGGGTACTGAATTGAATTGACATGGTATTGTGTCACTTACTGATGGGTTCACGCTGATACTGTTAGCAGTGTACCGAGTTGAATTGAATTGATAGTATCGACAGTTTTAAGTACACGTATTTGGCTTTATGAAGGACCATTGCCACTACACAGCGAGAGTGCGTTTTCTCACCCAAAGATGAGTTAAGCAATGATCACACATACTTACTGTAACTAAATAAGCATTAACTCGCACTAGGATGGCATATACAGTGGCAATAGTCCACAAAAATTATTGCCACCTGTATAGTCCACTATCGGTCCAAAGTCAATATTTCGACAATTTCTGTGTTTCAGTGTATCGGAACTCCAGACGAGTTGAGAATGCTCACACATACTTACTGACCTTGATTGTGGATAAGTAAGTATTAACTTACACTAGCATGGCATATGCCGACCAAAATCGAGATGCAGTGAAAGGTGGGCAACAAATAAATCTCCCAACTGCATGAAGGCTACCATTACATGTAACACGACCATAAATTTACACGCTCGCTTTTGATTCGAAATAAAGCAATTTCTCTTACTGCTAGTAGTTGGACGATTGTTTCTGCTCACTTTCTACTCTGGTTATGCGCAAGTCAAAACAGCGACCTACATGTATATGAACATGACGCACGAACGTCATGTTTTTGACAACCACTTCTGAGCTGCAAAGCTCGATTTTTAGGCCCCGCGTAAATAAGCAGTAGAGGTGTGGTGGAAGAAATATACGTTGTGCAAACTGCGTTAGAAGCTACGAAAATTCATAAACTGGATCTCGGTAAATTGAAACGAAAATAAATCACGACCTAGTGAAAGCAATCAGCAGAGCTAGAGAGCATCAACAGTCCTGTGCCTCCGCCATACACCCAAGGATAAGACTGAAGCCATTTAAACATTGCTTACCATTTAGGTCAGAAGGAATTCTGTTTCCCGAAGCCATTATTTAGTCAATCTCGACGCATCCTGCGATTTAAATTACAAATAAGACTAGATTGAAATCCTCGAAGAGAAGCACTTTTTCCGGGTTCATCCCACCTCGATGAGTCGCCATTTCATTACGTCAACGGCGCTCCTGACAACGGTGGCGCCATCTAGTGGCGATCTCTGGCATAATTTCAAGGGAAAATTTGGTTTTCACAAATCTCCGTATAAAGGTACGTGTTTTCATATTACATAAGATGTTTTAACGATTTTGAAACGTTTACCAACACTTTGGTGCAACCGAGAATTAAATCGCTTTACGTATATATGATAATCTTTGCAAATTGCACGGGAATGAATGCCCGAATGGCTGTGCTGGTCAGTGGTCATGGCCTTGAATGGCAAATGAAGCCAATTGCAATCTATTCATCAATGCAACTCTCAATTATTCATGTACATGTAACTCCCGATATAGGTACATTTACCTGGAAAAGAATTATCCAAAGTATTTTTAATAATTTTCAGAGAGAATATGTGCTGCATTCGGTGGCGTTCAAGTATTATGTCATCACAATATCATGATTATCACATCCCACCACCCCTTTCATTGTGATCATTTTCAACAACACTCCTAAAAGATGGTCATTGAGTGTAATTTAAAAAAATTGAATCAAATCCTTGATCATGCAATCAGCTTTATCAGAAATAATGAATTTAAAGTAAAAATTTCTATTTGAAAATAAACAACAAAGAAATAGGTAAATCCATATCTGATTTAAAAAAAAACAAAAAACTGGATCACCCAATGTTTGATAAAGAGCAGATGATGACTCACTTGGCCAACCCCCTCCTGGCTCACTTCCATCATTATTTACGTAACCCCTTTTTCCAATCCCTTCTCCCCTAAACTATAATGACTAAATACTATGGGAAAATTACTGTAGGAAATACTATAAAAATACTATAGGAAAATGCAAAGAAAATTTAATTACAATTATTTATAAAACAGAAAAGCACATACACGACATTCGACAATGCAACAGCTGTACGAATTATACAGTATCGAAAAATAATGTTTTATGTACTTTCAAGGACATCTCAGATGCAGTAAAAATGTTATTAATTTGTGCAGGGATACTGAAGATGAACTTGACCAGACTATTTTCCTATGCATTGAATAGCATCAGATTTCAGCTGCCTCTTCACTCCATCAAAGGTGAGTTGGTCCTTTATGGAAATAAGGGGCATTGATGGGAATTTAGAGAAGTTATCTTGGCTTTTGCCAGGAATAAACTATGGAAAATCACAGTCAGGAGAGCAAATTGTGACGTGGGCCCATACACGGTTAACCACCTGATAGCTGCATGATGGCCTAATATTTGTACACGTGCTAGGTATCTGCAGCAGCGCTGTAAAATAATTTGTGCTAATTATTGTGTAATGGACTTTGGTCATAAAAACAATGGATTTTGAGGTTGAGGGCTTTACCCTTGCCCAAAGCCAATAAAGTGCATATGTAATCTGTCCCAACTTTGTCCTCAATGTTTGTTTGTTTTGTTTGCAGTATGAACGTTCCAAAAATTAGCATGGTTGTGAAGACGACTTTGTTCAGCATGTCATTTTTGCAGTGTTGAAATGTTTAGCAATAAACTAAATACAGTACACGTATAAGCAATCCTATCTCGCAAAAAAATTTATGCCATTAATAAAAGAACAAGATGTTCTAAATTTGCCAAATGGTTTTTGTCCTAACTTAAGCATATTTTAGCTTTAAGGTTAGATAAATTCGCCCATCAGGTTTAAAATTTTAAATCTAATTTTCTAATTTTCAGATTGAGGAATAACTTACCCCGCTATAGCCAATCCCCGCTCATTGTCAAAATGGAGGCCGACGCAACCCTGAATATTAGCAAATTGAATTTGTTGTTAAGCAGTCAGGATTTCGGTGGAGTTTTGCAGGAATTGCAAGCTCCGGCCAATGCGGAGTTCGTTCGAAAATCCGCTTTGGAGATTATTCCAGAGATCGGCAGCGTGCTCATTGGAAATGAAGGCAATACGGACTCCGCAAACATCGATTTTTGCCTAGAAGCATTCAAGCTTTTATCCCAGCTAGGCGACGCCAAAGAAGTACTGATGGGATTCCTGGAGCAGTTTGAGTACCTCGCATCCGACATCCGCTTTCATGTTTTACTGTATCCTATTCAAGCGGTTCTGCTGCGTCTGCCAAAGAAAAGAGGCCAGTCACTAGATTGGGTTTTGAGTTCTATCCACGGCTACGTCAAAATTTTGCCAATCCCCAAATCCTACGGCCTTGAAGGTCAAGAACGTCTGCTTTTGGACAGTGATGCTGACGTGATGAAAATTCAAAACGTTATTGAGTCCATCATAGATTTCTGCCGCCCATTTATAAAAGAAGTCTCACTTTGGCTTCCTTCGGGACGTCAGGAAGACCGTGCCAAACGCACCCAGCGTCAGATCCTCGCCAGCTTCATCTTGAAGCTGTTGGACATGCCGTTAGCAATGGTTGATCTCAGTCAGCAGCAGAGCCAGACTAAAAGCCCACTGAGAAACGTTGCCGAACTCTTGGTGGCTAACATGTGCGAACTAGAACCAAATTTTTACAGATTTGCCATCGAGAGTTTGGAGAAAAAATCCGAGAATGGCATTTCTGCCTTGGCCTTAGCCACGTTTTCTTACCTAGTCCATGCCGAAGACGTTTGCAAGTTCTGCATTCCTTGCATTTACAGTCACGGCTATACCTTCGAAGTGAACTTGCCCTCCATCTGCTACTTGCTGAAGCAGCCACACGATTGCGCTGTTCAAAAAGGCCTTCTCCTGCTGGACCATTTGCTGGAGTATCTTCGGGTGCGTAGCATTTGCGAGTCAGTGCTCGATCTGGACCATTATGACACCGTCTCGCAGTGCTTGATCGACATCATGATTTTCTGCAAGCTAACGGAGTTTCGGCGGTTCAGCCTCTCGATTTTCGTTAAATACGTTGAAAAATTCGACTATTCTGGCCGATACCGGCTGCTGTATGAGCTCGTGGGTTCCACGAAACACGCCGGTGTGCAAGGCTTGCTGATACAGTTATTCAAGAGCAACGTCGTTGAGACGCTAAAGCAGAAGCCTATTTCGTCGATCTTTTTGGGCCAAAATCTGCAGCAGATGATTCGCCGTATCTTCGTTTTGGCCGATGGAGCGCAGACTGACCTGTTGGCAGATTGCGAACGGATCTTGGAAGCGTTAAACTTCTGCCGTTATCTTTTACTCAGGGATTCACCCTCCGAAGACGAGACTGGGATCTGGAGTTCCTTGGAGTTTGTCGAGGACTCCTTCTCGAAACCACTTCAGCTTGGGTTGAATCTTTCCAAGGCACATTTTGAACTCGAATTAAAAAACGTGAAAGAAAGCAGAGCGAGTGGCGAAAGCGAAAATCCGAACAACTTGCCTTTGTCGGTGATGGTGGACGGCAGTCCTCTATCACCCGTATCGCCCGAGCACAAGCTGGCCGTCCTGGAAAACAGCATTTTAGGCCTGGAGCTGATTCAGAGTGTGCTTTCCATAGTCAATGACATTGTGGCGTCTAAGAAACAGTGTTTGAAAAAGAATTAATGTGAAAACTTGCTCGAAAAAGTGTATACCTCTTACTTGCCATTGTCCATTTCGCAATTATACAGCATAAGTTATTTTACCACGCACGTTTGCAAGGCGTTTTGTAAAATGAGTGCACACCGATGTTAACATTCCTATATGATACAAAGAATTGATACAATAAAAGATATGCCATCAGTATTTAAGATGCGCGCATGGATTTCATTCAGTTGGAGAGAATATTTAAAAGGCAAAAACAGGATCGACGTCAGAATTGTAGGAAAAGTTCGTCAAAATACATTATGACATACTGTATTTCTCCATAGTGTAACTACATTGGTCAGTGAATTGATCAGGGGAAAATAGGTGATTTTTCTACCTGAAAGAATATGGATTTTATAGGGATTTCAACTTCCAACATAGACAAACGTTTTTGTTAAATCATGTTGAAACCTAATGATTTCCGGCAAAACATTAACTTATGTTAAAATTTTGAAAAATACTATATGTTGTTTAAAATTGAAATATTACTGTCCTCACTTATGAAAGTGAGTGCTAGCTTATACACGATATATGTGTCTAAGCATCTTAATTTAACAACTAAAAAAAATAACAGGACAGCAGAAAAATATATGTACAAATTATTATACTATCTTGATCAATGAGATTGTAATATTATTTCTTAATAGGTGGATTCTCTTTAATTGGGAGTCACAGATTTTACTCTAATGCATCTCATGATACAGTTACATCACCAGAATATTCGGATTCGTCGTCTGGGTAATTTGCAGATGGTCAACATTTCTTCTTTGAGTTGATTTTCATTAGGAAATATTAGTCTGATTTTTAATGTTTTACATGGACCAAATCAAAGCGAGTCTGATGACGAAGGCAACGGCTCCAAAGCACACAAAATCAAGAAACAAATTCTCACAGCTGCCTTGAAACATGTATCAAAACAAGGATGGGGTCATCGTGCTATCGCTGCAGGTCAGCATAGTCCAGTTGTCTGGTCAATTTGACTAAACCTTAGAAACTTGGATCCCTGAGATGTACAGGGATCCCAGATGTCCAATAATTCCTGGCTTTTTTAGGACTTTTTTGCTTCAGAAAAATTATTTAACTTATGTTTTTGTCATTCCTAGTTTTTTCTAGATATTCGTTTTTGCTGGACAACAAAAATATAAATTGAACATGAATATGTAAAATACCAAAATTAGAATAATGTAAAATCGAATTAATGTTATAATGGGAGATTTTTTTAAATCTTGGCACAAGCTTAGGATTATAACGCTATGTGTGGGTTATCACGAAAATGCAATCATGAATACTGCAATTTACAAAAAAATGGCATATCGAAACTATTACCAAGAATGACAACGATGTTTGTTTGCAAGTAAATGGATCGAGTAATACTTTATTAAATTCCATGTTAAAGTTCTATAATTTGAAATTAAATTACTGGGTGACACATATTTTATGCTTATGGCATCTAAGCATGTATAAGGATTAAATTAATTTTGCCTGACCCTAGGAGCTGAATCCATTGGTTATCCTGGAGCATCTCATGGCATGTTTTCCCGCGGTGGAATCGAGCTCGTGAATCATTTCTATATTGAGAGCAATGAAAAATTAGCACAGGAATTGAGCAGCATTCCAACGCCAAAAGATATTAGGTAAACACGCATCGTTCTTCCTTTTTAATCATCTATACTCAAAAATAATGAGGCAAAATAGCATAATCTTACTGTCATCTTTCAAGAATACGAGGACATGAGGACTTCCTGCAAAATGCTCTGGAGATGCGTTTAAGAATGATCTTGCCTTACATAGGTACTTGGACCCAGGTGAGTTTTAAGTAAGCTTCAATGTAGAAAATTATGATGTTTCTGCAAGTGGCAATTTGGAAAATGGCTATGCAAAATTTCAAAAGTTTAAAAAAGTACTCAATTATCTTTTCATGATTTTCTAACAAATATATATATATATATATTTTTTTTGATTCTCGCGAAATTCATCCTATTCACAGGGCGACTAGCCGAAGCTTAAATCCAATTTTCCTGACATTTCCAGGTTTTCCAGACACTTTTTGCAAAATTTCCAGACAATTTTATTTTTAATCAATCTTTTTTAAGGATCTAATACCAATTTCAAATCAAAAACGGAAAAGTCGCGTGTTTTGCTTACTTCTTTTAAAATCCATGGAATCATTAATCTATTGCATACAGTATTTATGTTCCTGTAAGTAATTCAAAACTGCGCTTCTATTGTGTCATAAAATTTCCAGACATTTCCAGGTTTTCCAGACGGCTAGTCTGCTTTTTCCCACAAGTTTGCAAAAATATAAACGAGAATCAGCACTATTTGGCAATTTGTAAAATGGCTATGCAAATTTAAATTTTTTTAAAAATGTACAGTACTCAATTATTCACTGACATCTTCTTGGTAATCGGTGGAATTGGAAGGTAGAAATGATAATCACGATCAAATTTAGTGCGGTATTTATTTGCCCGTGATTATCATTTCTACCTTTCAAGTACTCAATTATCTTTTGATGATTTTCTAAAAAATATTTTTTTCTGTATCACGCAAAATCCATCCTGTTGGTTTTTGGGGAGTTGAAAACTCAAGTTCTGTTTTTTCGCAAAAGTTTGCAAAAATGTAAAAAAGAACGTCACTGATGAAGCTGCTCTTACTAACAGTTCTTTGGTGTATTTTTTCATTGCTTACGGACCATTAGTCATTGGGTCTTTTATGAAATTAGTAATTTCTGTAAGGATCCATGGTATCTATTTCAGGCATTAGGGCTAATGGCATTGCCGGTAAACATCCCCGACACAACAAAAAACTTGCAAAAGCTCGTAGACGACATATGGTACTACATGGGTGACCGATCGTCCGATGTGAGTTTCTAATTGCTTTAAAAAGCTCGCAGTTTCAACACTCGGCACACTCAGTTTGATAATATTCTCTTTTGTATGTGCAGTTCTCTTGGTATACAAAACGTGTCGGTCTTGCAGCTGTTTACGTGTCTACTCAGCTCGTCCTAATCCAGGACAAGTCGGAAAACTACACTGATACCTGGGCTTTCCTAAACAGGCGAATAAAACAACTGGAGATGGCAAACCAACAATTCACAGAGGTACCGGGGCAAAAATAGTTTACATTTCAATTTGCATTGCCAAGGCTACATGTACAAAATACAAATCTATACATTTCTCTCAGAAACAAGCTTTTGCAGAAGGAATTCCAGAATTTGTGGAATCTACTGTGATAACGGTAAGAATTTCAAGCCATACAATCATGAACGCCCTAAGAGTTCAAAAATTAGTAAACATTCCTTAGGTCCCTCTATCAGGATATCATAAGCAAAAAATAAACTGCAGTTCTGAAACAGCACTATTGCCTTAAATTGCAGCTGCGCTACTGTTTACAAAAGAAATACACGTACATGTAGCCTACATCTGCTTCAGATATCTAGAACTTTGAAACGCAAATCATGGAAGAAAACTATCAAATTACCTACACTTCACTGAAATAAAAAAAGCGATTTTGGTTATGCTGCAGTATTTAGTTTCATAATATTTAGAAAACGTTTCACATACTCAACTTATTTGTGTGGCTTTAGTGCATTAAATTGCAGTTCATTTTTTGCTTAGGTAGGCCAAGTCACGCTGATTTTATTTTATGGTCCACTTTGAGGGCGTTCAAAATTGCACAGTATACAGGGTGTCTACCAACCACATTAGGGCCATGGAATTTACCTAAGGGTCATGGAATTTTTGCATTTGATTGTTCCATAAAATAAAAATTCGGTTACAATTCATCATTTGCTATCCAGTTTTGCGCCAAAAAAATTGCCAAAGCGTTTTTTGACCAAGGATATATCAGAAAATCACTATTTTGTTATGACGATTTGCAATACCAAAAGGAGATCCAGTAGACACCCTGAAAATAGACACAAATCTAACTTTCTTTTCTAGTTGAAGAATGTGCTAGGGCTTCGAAACATGCAGCGCCGCCACAGGAGTTAGGCCTACTGATGATGATTTATAATCCTTTCAACACATGTACTATATTGATAATAAACTATGCATAGCTTTTGAACCATCTTAGTTTTTTTCAAAATATCACAATTTGTTTCACCGAGTTCCAGCCAAAGGTTTATCAACTACAACCAGTTTCACAATTAGCAAAATATGTGCAGTAAGTGCTATAATATTCCTAATCAATATAAAATGAGACTGTTGAAAAGAAATTCTGCTTTGATAAATCAGGTATAAAGATCTTGTAGCTTTGCATATTTCAAATAAGACACGTTTCAAACATCCTAGATGAGCAAGGAGGATATCATGCACGGCTCGTAAAGAAAATAATCAATGCATACTATAAAGGAATGGTTTGAGGCAAGGTCCCTTGATGCATTGCAGAAGTTCCACCTATAGGCTATCAAAGAGTAGGCCTAACTTTGATATTGCTGTTGATTGTTTTGAGATTATAGTAGAACCCTGGTTATCTGACAAGCACAAAACCACAGCATTTGTCGGTTAACTGAATTTAAATAGGAATTGTCGAATAAGCAATATCTTCATGTCAGCCTATCCTCATCCGTCACCAGATTTTAACCATTCTTGCTGTTCATCATAAGTGATATGAACCATAAATGAAATGCCATTGGTCTGGGGGACATTAACTACAATTGGTATTTGTACCAGCGGCATTGGTATTACCATTTCTAGCTCGAGCCCATGCATTGCTACAGTTTTTTTATGATTTCGGGGTGGATTTTTTCACCCAATGCTTTTGGGTTTTCTGGCGTGGATTTTTTCACCCAATGATTTTGGGTAGGCCTATTCTGTCGTGAATTTTTTCACCTAATGATTTTGGGTATTCTGGCGTGCATTTTTTCACCCAATGATTTTGGGCTTTCTAGTTGGGCTTCATCTTGTTTCCCCAAACCTGGGGTAAAATTTTTTTTTTAAAAAATATATTTGGACTACTACACCCACCCTGAACAACTACTCCAAGTTTCATTTCAAATCTCCGACCCCCACCCTACCTATTTTTCAACTATGACACATTTGAAAGATTCTTACACAAGCATAAGTTTGGGAAACAGTGGTAAAGATTGCAAAACTAAAGAAACTAGCATTTTCATTCATCAATTCAATTCAACTATGTACCCTGCAGGTAGGAAAGATATGGATTGATGGATAACACCCCTTCCCCTCTGCGGCACATCTTTGCTGAGTGCTGACAGATGTTGTTGCAATAATTGCATTTGCATTAGAGAATTACTTAAAACAACTAAAGTTGGAAAATGGATAGGTGTGTGGAGCAAAAGCAGATTGCAGTTAAGATGAGGGCCAAGAAATACTCCCTTGCTCAAATTGTTGATTTCCTGAATCAGTTTGCCAGCAAAAAATTAACGACAAGAGTGGAAATATTTTAAGTGCTTTTTGAGGACATTTATGAAAAAAAATTTCTGACAAATCCTATTATCCTATATCCTATACCGGGTTAGTCAGAGTTAATGTACCAGTCTGCCAAATTTTACCTGTTGCAGATATTTCCATGCACTCTTATGTTTGTTAGAGTAGTCCGGGGACATTTAATCACCACAGGCACATCGTCATGGATGACCTGGCCCTGGTCTGCCGGATAAGATCTCTGGACTTATGCTCATGAGGTGGTTGGTGTCGATACAGACCTGTAGATATTCATGTCCTAGTCACAACAAAAAAGAGGATGCATTTCCATCAATAAATACCAGAGATATGACCTTTGACGTTTGTCATCATCATATCTGGCCCATGGGCATACATGCAGTCCACACAGTATCATGCACATTGCCTTGCATAATTGTAATATATTACATTCCAGGTAGACTAAGAATTTACAAAGAAATTTAGCCAATAATTAAATAGTTGTTGTTGACAACATCACAGGTACAACGAGCATTGCACTGTGCCAAAATGCCTTTGTACACCACAGAGGAACTTTAGTAAATGAAATGCTATAACCTCAAACCAAATGAGTCAAACATTCCTACTTATATATGCAATCTTGCTTTTCAATTTGGAGTTTGGTCAAGTAAGAAATATGCAAATTAATCTAATTAAACAAAAATAGCATGGCAAAAGTTGATGGACAGTCATTTGTCATTGCCACCTTCATTGGTAAGTACATTATTTTAGCTTTAGTAATGACTAGTTAGTGGTAGTTAGTGATGATGTATTTCATAGTTTTCTTTAGAATGGCTCCATTTACTCCAGTTGCACTTCGTAAACGAATAGTGAAAAAAGTAGAGATGACCATGTCTTGCTTCAAAATTTCAAAAGTTCATCTGGTTTTCAAGTCCACTGTGGGTTATACAGTGAAGAAATATCGTGAGAATGGGAGCTTCCAAGACAAGTCAAGATCAGGAAGGC
>JAQGAF010004033.1:0-15513 GCA_034687865.1 Kryphioiulus occultus
GCCACCGTTGCCATCGGCTTGTGGAACGGGGTTGGGTGTCTGCAACATTTTTAGAATTTTTAGAATTTTCTTTCTTTGATCCTACATCTACAATTTACTGTTCAAATGTTAAAAAAAAATTCTCAGAAATTTCGCCTATGAATCTCCTTTACTGCAAAAATCTGTTAAAAGAATTCCTGAAAATGTTGTTCACAGAAATACGAACTTTCAAAATCCACCAATCTAGCATTTACTGTACAAATATTTAAAACTAAATTAACAGAAATTTCGCCTATAACAGGGTCCCACTTTATTAAAAGTCAGGGAATGTCAGGAAAATTAAAGTGTCAGGAAATGTCTGGGAATTCGTGAATATTTGTCAAAATGTCAGGAAAATTGAGATGGTTTGCATCAGCCAATTGATCTTTTATAAAAAAAATTGGGTTAAAACCCATCATTTCTCTTATTGTTAATACAAAAAAGTTCATGTAAAATGTCACAGAATGACTTAAAAATGACTGTATAAATCTCTTTACTTTTAAATCTCTAAAAATTTTTTTTCACAGAAATTTCTTTTATGAATCTTTCTTTACTGTAAAAATTTCTAAAGATTTTGTTTGCAGAAATGCGAACTAAAATCCACCATTTACTGTACAAAAATTCATGTATGTTTAAATTTTGTAAAAAAAAACATTAGTTCACGGAAATTCCGCCTATGAATCTCTTTACTTTATAAATTTCTACAGCAAATTGATTACTGAAATGCGATCTAAAATCCTTCATTCAGTTTTCTAGAGAAATCGCAAATGAATCTCCTTTACAGCAAAAATGTCTAAATAACATTGTTCGCAGAAATTCACTAAAAGCCACCATCTACTGTAGTTTTTGTGAATACGTCTTTATATCATTTGGATCAACTGAGTTTTTGTTTTGCCTCTTCCAGTTATCTTCGGCTTGTACTCCAATGAAGCTGGCACCCACGTCAACAAACAGGAAATGGTGCAACTGGTTCAGGCTTGCGAGGGCGGCTACATCCCCGAAGCGGTGGCAGACTGCTTCATCGAGGTACTTGTCCAGCAACGGTTCTGGATTACATGTACATGCCAAAAGCCATTGTGCTCAGTTGCCTAACGACAGTTATTTTTGCCATTTCCCGCAGAGCGAAAAGGTGACGTACGACGAATTCAGCGAGTGGCTGCTTCAGCACTCCGACGCCACTTCTCTCACCCGATGGCTGCTCTCTGACCCTTGTACGGTCTCGCTGTCCAACGACCTGGAGATGCCGACGTTCTACCAGACCCTGGCAGGAGTCACGCACCGTAAGATAACGTCTTCAGTAAGGTTTCGCTGAACTATTCGAGGAGCGAAGCTAACATTTACTTCATTACAATAATTTTCAGTCGAAGAAGCCGACATCATTGAGTTGGAGAAGAGGTACTGGCTGCTGAAGGCTTATTCTCGCACTGGAAAATTCGACTTGGAGACCTTCTTGCCTCTCGTGTGTCCGCCGATTCCTCACTGCTTGTGTGAAGGTGAGTTTACGTCAAAGAAATTACCTCGACTATTTATGCGTGTGAATTTAACGGGTCGTGGTTTTTGCAGGTTTTTTCAACGCCTTCGACGAGAACAGAGACGATCACATCGACTTTAAGGAAATGGCCTGCGGGATTTCGGCCTGTTGTCGCGGGCCGGTAGTCGAGAGGCAGAAATGTGAGTTTTGCTTCGGCAGAGCTTCATCTCTGTCTGTTTTCGACCTTTGTGAAATCGTTTATAACAGACCTACTGACATTCTAAAGGGCTGAAATTTGGTACACAGCTTAAATTCGTGCGACATGTTATTGTGCTGAAAGTTTCTGGATCGATGAATCCCTCCTTTCCGAGACATTTCTAACTTTGCACGTTTAAAAAATACATCCGATAGCGAGGTGTGGCCCCAGAATGCATTTACTTTTCAAAACTGCTCGAATACACGTTATGAAAGGTTGTACACCAAACCCGCAAGTTTTTCTTGACGCCTTATTCTCTCGTCCAGTTTGCTTCAAAGTTTTTGACGCTGACCGGGACGGAGCTCTCAGCCCTACCGAGCTTCTCAAGATGGTGGAGGCGCTCATCTACGTAAGGACGGAGACGCATGTCCTTCATCGCTCGGTATGTTTCGCTCACAATATACATGTACAAACGCCTGAAGCCGGTCGGCAAACTGTCACCCTCTCACTCTTGTCTCCTTTTTCAGGATGACACAATTTCCGATAACCCTTTTGATACCAAATCCGTTTTAGAAGACATTTTAACTCACTTCGATGCCAATAAGGTTGGTATATCAGATCTTTGTAAATCTGAGAAAATCTTTGTAAATATTACAGGTTTTTCCAGGATTTTCCAGTACATATGCTAATGTTTTCAAACATATTTCTAGTAAATTTTTTGAAAAAGAACTCCTAAATGTTGGATTATAGCTTATGTGTTTCTTAGTACTGGAAATTTTCTAGTGTAAATTCGTTTTTGTTAAAAATTTTATTTTTATGACGCCCACAATCCGTTATTTCCGGTTGAGTTTTTCAAAAAATTTGCCTATGGCGTGCTCTTATTTCTTACCATTATTAATTTTTTTAAGACAAGCTAAAATTCAACATTTGTGACAGTTTTTTTTTTCTAAAATTTTCCTAGGAATACTGTTTGTTTGAAAAAATTAGCATATGTGCTGGAAAATTCTGGAAAAATGAAATTATGGTTCCGTAGACACCCTGAATTAGAAAATCTCAAAAGCAAGATTTTCACAAACTTAATTTCCTACGTTTTCAGGATGGGGCAATCACGCTGGATGAATATCTGGTGTGGTCAGTCAGCCATCCATTGCCGGAGAGCTTTTTGAACCTCCTTTTCCAGGTAAGAACCATTTGGAGATAAAAGCGGAGCTTCTTTGGACAAAAAAGCGATTTTCTCAATTGTTCTCTACAGGTGTGCCATATCGTCCTGGGGTTGAAGCCCGCGAACCGTGAAGACGAAGCCACGATCATCAGGGACTGGCTGGACCGCGAAGAGAAGCGCGGCTTCCACGTCGCTCAAGTGTGGTACTTGGTGTCCATGGAGTGGTGGAAGACGTGGCACGATTACATCAACCACAAGGTGAGTTTCCACGATTGTAAAACAGCGACACTGTCTCGTATTTAGAAAATCGGTAACATGGTCTTGGGATCTACTCGGATCGGCAAACTTGGCAAATGGGCATATTGAATTTCTCTCGTTAGCAAATTCCCGGCATCGAGAATCCCAACTACAGATACACCAACGGGAACGTGAATGGGGGCAGCAACACCGGCAGCTTGAGCCGCAGCAGCAGTGCAACGGGCAGCCTTAAGAAGATGCACAAGAAGGTGGTTGCGGATTCTGCAATAATGCGCAATGGAGATGACAGCGAGCACTCAACGTACGTCTCGGCGGGGGAGACGGACGATCACGGCGGCCTGCTCCACAGATACTCCCCGAACAACACGTCCTCCATAAACAAGTTCGTGGATGAGTATTTTCAAAAAAAAAAAAAAAAACATTACGAAGAAAATATACGCAAAATCCATCGTTGGAATTCGTTTGTTTGGTTATGTTGACTAATAACCTACCATTTGAGATCTAACTTTTCAAAAAAATGTTCTCGTTATTACTACTAAATATTGTTTTTAATGGAATTGTGGCACACGTTTAAACATTAAAATACAGGCATACCCCGCTGTTACGTCAGGTTTGGTTGACGTGAAATGAAAATCGACGTAAAGTGAAGCATCGCTTTCTTACAGTGTTTTCAAGTTTCCATGTTCGAGTTTTCACTTTTTTCTGCCATTTTAGTCAACAGTACGATAACCGACAGTTTCTAATTCACAAAATCACTGAAGATGCACTTTGTTAAAAAAATTCATCAATCTCTGGAAACAAGTCGAAAAACAAGTAGCGTCATGTCGCTAAACTGGCATAAAAGCGGGACAGCGAGGCAACCTGAGACCGACGTACAAGTGAAGCGACGCAGGGTGTGCCTGTATATTTTTTGACCTAGAAAACCTGGAAAACTGGGAATTTAGTTTCCAAAATTTGTAGGCTCCATGCGGTTTGTCACTTTCGAAAATTCACTCATGCCGGTTTCGTTGCAGGTCAAATGGTGCGACGCCTAGTCCTAATGGCTCACCCCGCATTCTCCGGAAAACCACGCCTGGTCAGTCACAATTTTACCTGTCCGTGCAGCGGCCGGCGGCCATCGACAACACTAGTTTAGTGGTCACAAACTTGCCGAAAGCCACGGTCTTGACGGGAGAAGGTGGCAAGCTGAAGAGGAACGTCATCATGACTCGCGGACGCGATTTCGAGCTGGTCCCCGAACCCGTGTGGAAGGCTCTGTCGCAGTGGTACGGAGGAAGCCCAGCACTGCCGCGGCAGGTCATCCTACCCAGCGGGAGCCGCACCCCGGAGCTGGAGCTGTACCCATTGTGCATCCGACTCCTGAGGCACCAAATACCGAACGTTCGAGCACCCCCGAATACCTGGTCGGGTGTTGTTGGTGGATACGGTGAGTGCTCGTACGGTGTAGTAGAGCCGGTAGGATCTGTGACATTGATTGTGAATTTGGACCATGTCAACTGACCACAAATGACCCGTGATCATCGTGTTTGGCCACTCCATTCATCCTGGTGACTGCTAATTTGCAAAACCGAAAAAAAACTGGATCAAAAATAATGTTACTGCCATCTGGAAAATTTTCAGAACCATTAGATGAAATATTGGCATGAAATTTTCTAAAAAATCTTGATCAACATTCATGAATTTTCAGGCCATTACATGGCTGTTGGCAGAAATTAACTCAGACGAAAATTTAAAAATACTACATGTATCAAAAGTAAGGGCTTTTAGGTGTGGTCTTTCGAAAACATTTTTTTCCACAAATAATATTAACAATTTGAACACTGATGGCAATTTTAATGTTTTTAACTAAATCACCAATACTGCTTAAAGTTTAATTTCGGAGCGATTTATCGGAATTATAACGAACAACCACAAAATACGATTTCAATACCAGCGAATTCCAGGTTTCAATTCAAAATTCCCCAAGGTTTCCAGATTTGTAGTCACCATGTCAAATCATTCTCTGACAATTTTGATCAGTTAGCCCTTTGTTCGTAGGTGCCCCTACGTACGGCTATCCGACGGCAGCGCCGGCCATCCCGCGACGCTACCTGGCGTACCTGGCTTCCTTCAGCCGGCTAGCGACTCTTAAGCAGGTGGTCGACTTCTTGAGCATGCGGCTGAGGATCCGACCGGAGGACATTCACTTGTGGCATTATAAGGACGAAGTACGAGCCAAATCATTTAAGGCTGGAGGTTTTCGAGACTTTTTCACAACACGCTTTGAGGTATACCATTCAAATTAATCGGAAGCGAAAAAAACACCGGAGGGCAGTGCGTGCCCTGCCGCAGTAGTACGCTTAGTGCTCTAATTTGTCCGCTGGCTTAAGTAGCGCAATTTCACGTAGACCACTCGCCTTAGTTTAACAAGTTGTCGAAAACTTCTGGCTTTCTTTCCTATGCCTGTCAAGAGGTATAATCCGATTGAGCTCCCTGGCGCAAATAACAGCCTCGTTTTTTTAACGTTTCCATCTTCTCTTTTCTCGTTATTGCGTCTTTGAAATCTAGAACAACATGACGCTTCTGGAAGACGAAGGCATGACGATGGAGCAGCTTCGGATAGATGACAATGACCAGATACTAATCGAAGGTAGGGACTCATTTGAAAGGGAAAAAAATCGTTTTTTACACCACAGAAATTTGGTTCATCCTACTAAATTTCTGCGGTTTTTTTCCTCGCCAGTGAGGAACAAGGATCAGACTTGGCCAGAGGAAATGTCATTGCTGGCCAACCGCAGCGGACGCTTGGACAGGAAGAAACAAGGTTTGTGGCGCAGTTCAACCTCGCTTTCACTAAATTAAGACTTTACAGTCGCGGGTTGCAGAAAAGCCCAAAACCTAACCAAATGTCAGGGATTTGGCCAGTGTAAAAGATTTACAAATGTATACCTTGTGTGAAAAATTGGAAAAAAATGACAAGTTAGGTGAAAAATTCATCACAAATGAATTTCACAAGAATCCCAGCGTAAAACTAAGGAATTTCCCTCAATTTCATAAAACAACATACTGAAATTTGATTGCTTTTATCACTTTTTTTTAAAAAAAAATCTGCCTACAGCGTTCTTTTGAAGACGAATATTTTTATGTATCTTGAAATGACTGATTTCAACTTGCTTTTCAAAAAAAAATTTTACATGTGTAAATGACGTAGGCGGAATTTTTTTAAAACAAAATTCGACAAAAAGCATTTCCACCATTATTGGTCGAATTTTCTTTAAAAAAATTCGCCTACATCATTCTCTTGTATATTATTTACATGCATACGTTTTTGTTAGAACAGCAAGCAGAAATCCATCATTTGTGATCTAGTTTTTGTACAAATTTTGCCTATGCAGGTTCTCAATATTGTTGGTGGGTCGGGGTCCAAAGTTCAAGCACCGCTGTTATAGCTTGTGAAATTGCGAAATTTCTTCTGAAATATTTGGTGAAAAATGTGATGTATGTGAAAAAATCGTCAATTTGCATTTGGAAAAATGAAAAATGTCAAATACTTCAATGTGAAAAATTCTATACCAACTGACCACATGCCAGATATACGGCGACATTTCTGAAACTAGCCACGAGACGTTTTTGGTACGCTGTTAAGAGGTGAAACAACCAAACCTAACCTTATGTCCTTCTCATCAGTTCCAACAGAAAAGGGGGCCACGGGCCTAAATAACCTGGGCAACACGTGCTTCATGAACGCCGCCCTGCAGTGCGTGAGCAACACTCGTCCTCTTACACAGTATTTCATCAACAACATGCATCTTTACGAACTGAATAGGTAGGTTCAATTCAATTCAATTCAACACAGTCGAGGCAAGTCCTTGAGCTCTACTAACAAATGTTGTCTTTTTCTCGTGCCTAAACAGGAACAACCCGCTCGGAATGAAGGGCATCATCGCCAAGCGCTACGGGGATCTCATTCAGGACCTTTGGTCGGGAACGTCCAAGACAATAGCGCCGCTCAAGCTGAGGGTGAGAAAAGACCGTTGCAGAAGTAGTTTCATGCCAACTTTCTTGGACATCAGTCTTCATACAGTTTTGAACTCTTTCAGTGGACGATAGGGAAGTACGCCCCACGCTTCAATGGCTTCCAGCAGCACGACTCTCAGGAACTACTCGCCTTTTTACTCGATGGCCTTCATGAAGACTTGAATAGGTCAGCAGAACCTCGCAGAATTCGTGTGGGCAGATGCCTAACTTGTTACGCATGAGATGGTTTTCCGCAAACTATGTGTCCGAACACTTGCAGGTTCCCACTCACATTCTCAAATTGATTTCCTGACATTTTACACGAGATTTTTTTAAATGACAAAAAGATGGATTTTACCCCAAATTTTTATTTTTATAAAAGATCTGATGCAAACTATCTCAATTTCCCCCCAGCATTTTCACAAAACGTGTGACATTCCATATTTTCCATTAAATTATTTTTAAAAAATAAGAAAATTGATGGATTTTAGCCCAGACTTTTATTTCAGTCACGAATCCTCTGACATTTTACATGAAAAAAATTAGAGAGATGATGAATAACCATCCCACATTTTTATAAAATATAATCATTAATAAATTGGCTGATGCAAACAGTCTAAATTTCCTTGACATGCCCTGACATTTTCACGAATTCCACGACGTTCCAGTGATCTTATGGCAAACTAAAACCAACTTGTGCGCCACGGATTTTAGACATGTCTTAACTTTCTTGACAATGTTTCTTGAAGGGTTCACGACAAGCCTTATGTTGAGCTCAAGGACAGTGACGGACGCTCGGACGTCATAGTTGCTCAGGAGGTACGAACGCTCGTTATTGTCACAGCAATCGCATTTTTGCCACTGTTTGGACGAGAGCGGCCATCAACCAACACAATGTATGCAAAAAATCCTCTGAATTTTTCCTCGGTTTTCCAGGCATGGGAAAACCACATCTTGCGCAACAAGTCCATTATCGTCGACCTGTTCCACGGTCAGCTGAAGTCCCGCGTGCGCTGCAAGGTGTGCAGCCACGAGAGTGTGCGATTCGACCCTTTCAATTACCTGTCGCTGCCACTGCCTATGGAGAGCTGCGTTCACCTCGAAGTGATAGGTGAGAATGATACGAACACATTTGGATAAGTCAAAAGTCCTGCCAGAATTTAAAAAATGCCGATGATAAATGTGGAAATAATTTGACTCCGCATTGCAGTGATCCGGCTGGACGGAGCCATTCCCAAAAAGTACGGCCTACGCCTCAACGCCGAAGAGAAATATCTCGCCATCAAGCAGCAGCTGAGCGAACTGTGCGACATTCCAGCCGACCAAATCATGCTTGCCGACGTCGTTGCTTCCATGATCAAAGTGAGTAGCGCCAGTTTTCGGATTCAACTTGCGACAAGACACGTAATTTTGTCTCCTGCATTTTCCATAACAAGTCTGCAGAATTGGCGGCGATTCCTTAACGAAGGTTCGAGGGCTCATTGAAGCTCACGGCTTTCCCTTTCTATTCGGCAGAATACGCCTCCCGACGAGCAGCGCGTGCGGACAAACGTGAACAGCCTGCTTTTCGCCTACGAGATTCCTTGCCTGTGCCGCTCCACCGCGTACGAAGACGCAAGGGCGACCAAGCAGCAGCAAGAGCCGCAGACGCTCACGCAGATCCAGCGCATGGACCGCGGCGGCATCCTGGCCCGTATCAGTAGCCGCTCTGCCGGGCTCAATGACACGTCGAACTACGAGGTCAGAAACGGAGAGTGCCACGAGGGCATGGATAAACACTTGATGGACAACGAGGCCACAAACGAAGACTCCCCGCAGGTCGAGTCCGAACAAAGCACTCTGAACCCACTCCTCCCATACTTTTAACCGCAAGCTGACTTTCTGGATGTCTTTCTCATCTAGATGACGGACGACGGCGGTCACTGCACCCTCGCCGAGGTGCATTCCAGCTGCTCGAAGCACTGTCGGAATCCCAGCAACATAAGCTCCAGCAGCAACAGCAGCTCGCTCATGTCCTCCAGCTTCGTGAGCACAACGTCGCAGAGCGAGTCCGCAGAACCCTTTTGCGGTTTTGTGATTGCGTCGCACCGAAAGATGGTAGGTGTCGGTCATTTGTCGCATCAAAACGTAGGCAGGGTTTGCTCACCAAGCAGGCTGTCATCATTCAATATAATCCTATTTTTCCTGCAAACTATTGTGGCATAGAAAAACATGGCAGATACTTGCTATAATTCATTGATTGAATCTTTCCTAAAAATGTTAAATTTGTCATTTCTGGTTTGCTTTTTTAAAAAGAAATTGCCTATGACGGTCCCTTCATTATTAATTCATGTATTACTTAATATTTTTTCATAGATATATGAAAGATTAATCACTAGTAAACTTGTTTCTAAAAATTTTGCCTTCGTTGCCCCTAAATTGTCTCCGGTGTTCCCTTCTGAAAAGCATACACATTTCGCCTTCCAGATCCCCCTGCAGTCTTCAAATGTCCTAATTTTTTCTGTAAAAATTTCCTGCATCCTTCCTATATATATTTTTTTCATTTTCATGGAGCCACTGACTGACATTCACTGTCTACTTTACACCACAATTCTTCAATATGTGCTTTCTCTCTTCAGATCCGCCAGGACGTCTACTTCTTATCATCGCAGAAGACGCGGCCGAGCGTGTTCGGCCTTCCTTTGGTCTTGCCCTGCTCCGAGATCACCAGCCACCAAGACCTCTACCAGGCTACATGGGCGCAAGTGGCTCATCTGGTATCGCCGCTTCCACCGAACGACACCAATGTGCCGAACCATGCTCAGGATTGGTACGACTGCCCTCGGATATCAGGCTGTTGCAGTTTGATAGTGTTGATTCACATTTTCACCTCCTAAATTACAGTGACGACAGTTTGGGCTACGAGTATCCATTCATCCTGAAAGCTGTCCAGAAGGACGGCCTGGTCTGTGCCTGGTGCCCATGGTACAGGTTCTGCCGCGGCTGCAAGATTGAGTGCAACGACACCAACTTCAACTTCGCCTCAAAGTTCATTGCCATCGACTGGGATCCGACTGCCCTACATCTTCGATACCAGGCGTCACAAGAAAGGGTATGGGTTCTCGTTCATAATTTACCCTCCATAATTTTCACAACCTTTCTAATGACTGTGTGCGTGGTCTGCTTTCAACCTTTTATTAAACCATTTTAATGACTTATCAAGTCCCAAAGAGGGACACCCCCCAACTTGTAAGATGGACAGTTTTATGCCCCACCGACGAGAAAGCACCCTCGAATGTAGGACAAAATGCTTGTCGCATAAGTGGAAATTCCTCATTTGGGCAAAATCTCCTTTTCAAAACCCCTATGGAGATAACCCGAGTCATGTTTGAGCCTAGTCTACGTGATCAGATAATCTGAACTGAGTTTTCTAGCATGGGATCACAACAAGCATCTGACTCACGTGATCCCTCATGTTGACTAAATGGACTTTGTATCCATTTCCTCACTGCGGTGTGACGAGAACACCACACTGGAGTAAATGTGACTCGCTATAAAGCCTTTATACTGTTAGGAGCTTCATTTTTTGTTCGAAAATTTGGTAAACTGACTCTGACACCCCTTGGATTGCAGCATAGGTGTGGCCCTGATAAAATAGGCATTGCATTCGAAAACAAATTTTCGAAACGTTCCAGTGTCTGGTAGTTTGGACAGAATGGTGCCCAAACAGGGTCTTACACAACGAGCATTTTGAAAGGTTGTCCTCGAAAAACTTAAGTGTTTTTCGACGCCTTATTTCTCGCCGCTGCCATTTCAGATCACGGTGGATCACGAGAGCGTGGAGCGAACCAGGCGGTTGCAGACGGATCCGATCGACCTGGACAGCTGCTTGCGAGCCTTCACCAAGGAGGAGGAGCTCGGCGAGGAAGAGAAGTACTATTGCTGCAAGTGCAAGCAGCACCAGCTGGCCTCTAAGAAGTTGCAAATCTGGAGGCTGCCGCCCATTCTCGTGAGTTGTCTGGTGGATATTCCCATCGAGTGATGGCATCGTCATTGGTCTAAACATTTCGAATTGGGCCCCAATCTCTGCTTATGGAAAAAACTTGTCTTCACAGATAGTCCACCTGAAGCGGTTCCAGTTCGTCAACGGCCATTGGGTGAAGTCTCAGAAAATAGTGAAGTTCCCCTACGAGGATTTTGAC
This sequence comes from Kryphioiulus occultus, assembly GCA_034687865.1. Lineage (NCBI taxonomy): Eukaryota > Metazoa > Arthropoda > Diplopoda > Julida > Julidae > Kryphioiulus > Kryphioiulus occultus. The sequence goes on from JAQGAF010004033.1 coordinate 11,283, forward strand.
CCCACCAACTACCTTGCCACGATACCACGGCGGGCTGTCTACAGCCACAAGGGCCTGACGCGGGACAACAGCTGGGTAGACCTGGCCTTTGCATCCAGCAGCAGCAGCGGCGTGAACTCGCAAGCGACTACGCCAACCACTACCGAGTCTCCCGGGGAAGATCAGTTCGCGACGCCGACGCCGTCATCGCCGGACGATTCGACCGACTCGCAGCGATGCGATATCAACGAGAAAGACACAAAGTCAGACTTACCGGTAAACCCCTCCTCGCCGCCTGTGCTACTGTCCAACGGGCTGGCGACGGCGCCCATGTCTCCGGAGACGAGTTCGGACACGGTCATCACCTCTGACATCAAATCGACCAGGAGTTCGTCGCCTTCCTCCCATGTGCCTCAGGATTTCCACCAGCATCGCGTCAAGGAGGGATACGATCCGTTCGACCTCAAGTATCACCTGTACGCCATTTCTGTGAGTAACAAAAGCGAAAAAGAAAAATCTTAAATGGTCTTATATTGAGTCTCAGTTGGATCAGCACAAATGTTCATAACCGCTACGTCTTTCAGTGTCATTCGGGGATCCTCGGTGGAGGACATTACGTCTGCTACGCTTGCAACGCCAACAACAGATGGTATTGCTACAACGACAGCAGTTGCAAGGTAAAAGTAACTTTTTGGCTTATACACCAATACTGACCCTAAGAGGAACTGTTATTGTCATTATTCAGATACTGACATTGAGTTATCCAAAAATACGGATAATCGATAATAATGCGAATGGAACATCAATCCGTTATTAATGCGTCATTAGATTACACGATTAGACGTACGGCATTTTTAAGACATCCCTAGAATTATTAGTATTCGAGAGAATGCCTGGGCAATTGTTTTTTTTTAACAAAATTGATTAAAATAATCCAATTTTAGTAGTTTTTTTATGAAACTAAGGACTCTGGGGTGAATTGGAGGGGAATTGCTCAGTTTTATGCCGGATGTCTCGTGAAATTCTATTCCAATGACACATAAGTTATTTATTCCCATTTTTCACACCAGCCACATCCCTGCACTAACACCGTACTGACATTTCTTTTCATTTTTCAGGAAGTGAACACGGATCAAATCGACGCTGACTCTTCGTACATGCTGTTCTATGAGCGTCAGGGCATTGACTACGGCCGCTACCTGCCCAACGTAAGCGGTAAGCTGCCCGACACACATGACATCGACGACGAGATCGAGAACGACTTCAGGAAGCTGTGTTGCCTTCAGTGACCCCGGCTTTCGTCTCAACTTCCACCGCAGTTTCTCCTCCCCCACCTTCTCTGCAGCGTCTACGAATAGGCCAACCCGATGTACATATTAGTTCGTTTCCTTTTTTCCTGTTTCATTTTCTGCCTTCCAACTACGTCCCATGTGTACATTTGGAAACCCATCTCCCTCGACTAACCCTCAGCCTCCAGGGGAGCCAGTATGTGGAAAGTTGTACATGTTCGTTAAGTGTCAGTCGCGGCACTAACTTGGTGCATAATTGGGCCGAGGCAATGACAACGCTATTCCGGATGGTTTTGCGTTTTTAAAAACGTTGTTTTCTGTTTTTTCCCCCACTGATGGAAGAGTTTGGCATTGTTGCTTATATATTCGGATATAATTTATACACGCGTTATACAATACATGTACCCAGCTGCTTTTTTCTTAAAAAAATTGATAAAAATTCTTCCCGTTCCATAATCTGCACTAAATCAGTATACGATTATCCAGATTTGTTCCAGTTGTACTTGCCAGATTTCTCGTGACCCAAAATTTCCTACGGTTGCAGGAACGTCCACAGATGGTGCTACCAGTCACCTATGCGGTGGCGCCATCTGTGTTTGTGGGAAGTCGCACTACTTCTCTTGAATGTATGCCACGCGTGAGCCAGTAAAGCCAGATTTCACGCGGGAACAGTGTCCTGTCTTCTTGGCTTATGATTCGAACAGGGAATTATAAATTGAGTTTTGTGAAAGATATTACAACAAGCACTCTATAGTGATCTTTCAAAAAAAAAAAAAAAACGAAAGTGGCCCTTGCCCATTTAAAGGTTTGTGCCATTATTCGCAGCGACTGACTTCTACCACAGATGACGCCACAGCATCAACGAGGTGGTGCCCATTGGTTTAACCACCGATTAATAAATCCCGCATCCTGCAGTGTTTCCCAGAGAAAATTTATTTGCAAAAAAACAAAAACAAACCTGACCCGCACAACTCGGTCAGGTCAAGGTGGCCTTATTGGGGATCCTGCCCTGCCATTTTACTGTCAAGTACACCTACTTAAGCCACGTGTTCCCGTTGTTTCGAGAGAGTGCCGTAAACTCGATGTTTTTTCTCTCATGCATGTGGTGGATCACGGTCACACTCACAGTACTATCTTGAGCAGACTGTTACTGTATTTTAAAAACATTTTTATATGTCAAAAGTAGTTTCAGACCTGCAACTTGCAGGTTTAAATCACAACAACATCTGCGAGCAGCGCCACAACTTTTGCAAGCGGCTCGTGATATGTTTGGCCACAAATGGCGCAGTGGAAGCGAAGGGGTTTCGGGTTGAGAAACACAAAAGAAACTAGTGCCCGGAGCCACGATACGGCCAAAACTGGCCCACCTTAATTTCTAGAAAAGCACCGAAAACTGTATGTGCAATGTTGAAATTTCACTATGTTTGAACATATTCCTGGATATTACTGTTTATTTAAAAAAATCGTTGTTATTATTTTGAACTTGCGTTAAATTTGGTTAATTCCTGTTAAATTCGTGCTTCCCGGCCAATGCACTACCACTCTAAGTTGAAATACTTAAAATTGTTAATTGAGCACGATTAGGAAAAACTAGTTTCATCAATATATATCGTTGACAGGAAAAGTGAGTTTTCAAATTTTACCATTGCAGGTATATGGTTTCGAACCCCCCTTAAATTAAAAGTGGGTTACTGGCGCAGTTTCTCCAATTCGGATGTTTATTATATTTTTGTTGTTTTCATCTTTTGTAATATATTTATTGTAAATCTTTCTATTCCCAGTGTAGTTTTTCCCAGGATGCTTTAATTACTGTACATAGTTCCGTGTTAATATGATTTTAAAAGATGCGAGCCTGTAATTTGATGTAAAGTAGGATAACGAAGTGCCATCATAAAGTAACGAAGTTGAATTAAAAAATGCGACTTGATTTTCTTTCATTAATTATCCAAAAAGCAGTTAAGTCAACCCGTCATTAAATGCTATAGGGGAATTTGGACAAAGTATTTCTTAGGGGCGTGCAAATATTACGTAACGCACCAGGGGGTGGGTGGGTCCTCGTGAAAGTGTTACGAACTGTTACAGGGGCTTGTGGTTTTTTTTTTCATGCGGTGCGTAACAATTTTCAAGGACCAGGATATATTGAAACATTTACTGCAGTGCTGCAGCTATAGACAACAGCATTAGCTGATGTACAAAATTAACTATTCTGAGACCATGCAGTAACATATTGCAGAACAATAACAGATGGTACACTTGGTCCTGTATAACCTACAAGTTATATATAAAATCCATAGGTGAAAATAAAAAAAAACTGAAAAAAATGTGTTACGTAACACTGGTTTCAAATTAGTAACAGCCAAACTTGTATGCAGATCTTGTGTAGCAACAAGCGCTGTCTGGCCTATTCTGCTATGAAAGCAAACTCTTGATCATCTATAACAACATGGGTCGGTGCAACTGGCGCCAAGGTTCAGTCCAACCTACATGCATCCCAAGGTAACTTCAGTAAGACGAGGATTTTGCTGATTACTAACATACTCTACTATTGAATGGATCGTTGCATCAGCAAAGGAGTAATGCGAAATTTCAATCTATATAACGTGGAATTTGTTGGTTTCTAGAGTAATGCTATATTCCTGCTTGGGACCATCAAATCAATCCATGATCACCCCATTGGCACCCCAAAAAAGTGAACTAATCTGAAGAAATTTAGGTTTTATGAAATCTAAAACTGCAGTTATATTTGAAAACACCTTGTACCATGTATTGTCAACCAAATTTTCAGTCATTTTTTCATAAATCAATAATCAAGTTTTGCAAACAATTTCGCCTTGGGCGGTTTATCGAACATATGGTTTTGCGTGTCTAAACTCCAACATTTTTGATAGAATTTTGAACAGTTTTAAATTTTATCGGTCAATGAAGATGTAATCACTTGTGCAGTGCCGTACCCAAGGGGGGGG
>JAQGAF010004034.1:0-15513 GCA_034687865.1 Kryphioiulus occultus
CTTTTTTATTAATTAATCAAAGGGTATTTATTCATTAAAGTTGAATTGTCGCCTCCAGAAGTAACCAGACTATCAAGAAAAATTGTTATGTATACAATTTTTTTCAATTTTATAACATGGCAGGGGTGGTAGGGGAACTTCCCGTTAATCAGAAAAGTTGAAAATGGTGCTGTGTGTTTGATTGCACTGTCTTATTTTGTTTTCTGCAACATTGAAACTGCAGTGAAAAGGTTTGTACTGAGTATATCCGACTACATCCGGAACTTGATTATATCCGAAATACCGTGCCTACTTTCTCATGGACTATACAATTAATTGTGTTGGAATTTCAATATAAAACGAATTATATTTACCTACGCATCCATTTTTATCCCTGCAATCAAATGCCTATTAAAAAAAAATCACACACGTTTTAAAAAAATCTCACCCTATCTCCAATCCATTTAAGCGAGTGCGCAACAACTGCGATGCACTCGAGTGCACTTACCATACATCTTCCATCCACACAATAGGATTTTGTCTGGTTGGTGAATCCACACGGTGTTCCATCAGGGTAGACGTTGGGTAAACTTAAGGCACTTCCATTGTGCAGGAGGCATTGAACGAGGCATTTGGTTTGAGCTGAAAAAATCGCTAAAGTTGAACAACTTCGGTGGCCTAGGCACTGTGCTGTTCCTAGCTGTACTCACAAGGGGCTCGCTGAAGCTGCATCAGCGGCTCTCCAGTCAACGAGCTGTCCATTAGTGCTGCTTTCAGACACAATTGACGGGTATAGTCGGCAACAGTCTTTTTCCGTGCGGAAGCACATACCTACATTTGCAAATATATGAAGGAGAATTTGGAACTTAATTCGTACAAAGGCATGCTGACAAATCACGTATTGTATGATGAATAAGGTGTAATAGAGGAAATTGTAGATGTACTTCTAAATTGTATTGTAGGAAGTGATGAAGCTGATCAACCATTATGTTAAAAGGCACTAAATTGGAAGATTTCACCATGAATTTTTCATGAGATGGGGTATGTGAATAGAATGCAAATCTTGGGCTGCTTACCGATTCGGCATCACATAACTTGTGACGTCTGGACGCTCCTCGGCACTGGACGAACCCATGCGCGGTTCTGGTTATTAAAATATGGTTATTTGAAATTAATATGTGAGTTCATTAATAGCTTGTGTACACCTATTCGGGTTTGACCTCCACGTACCTTACGCGTCCACATTGCCGGGACGAAACTTGAACTCCTCTCAGTTTCTCCAGGCTCTGGCTATCGTCTTTCCATAAGCACCCCGAAGCACATCCCGAATAATGGGACCAGTTGCCCCATCCTCCATTGAGAACTAAGTCGATTTTCCAGACACAATCGCCCTCCTGACACCACTGTATTTGCAAACAGAATTGCCGTTGTTAGACCGATATACCATGGAGTTGCAGTAAATACGTACGAGAAAAAATCAGGGGACATAAAAACTGTCTTTTGTCTTAAGTGCAGCCCAAGCCCATATTTCTTTTCCATGTGCATTGTTTTTTGCTTCAGAGACTCAGCCTTTTGCAAAACAAGAAGAAAGATTACTGTGTACATAACTTTCCAGGTCCACAACTGGTGCCCTCGAGTGCTGGATGAGCGTAGGCGTCCTCTTCGAAGGGCCCCGTCTGGCAAATCAGGTCATGGCAGGAATCCTGAAACGAATAACGAAGAGAATTCATAAAAACCATGTTGGAAGTGCCATTTTCCTGAAAGTTGCTGAAAATCGATATCGTTAACGAGGCCGGTAACCTTACGGGGAGCTCAAATTGACGACCTACACTATGTGGATGCTCGGTTTTCTGAAAGAAAGCGAGGTTACTTTCATCATTGATGCTGCATTGAATAAGTAAGAAAAGCACAACGTTCCTACGAGGAGCGGAGGGAATAAACTTTCAAGAAGGTGAGAAGGTGCATCTCGAGAAGTACGGGTTCTCGAGGAGATCTGCAATGCACATTAATTCAAAGGGTAGCTACCGGTCATAGACGTAATCGAAAAGTCATGAAATTGACATTAGGGTCATGGAAAAGTCATGAAATTTACATTAAGGTCATGGAAAAGTCATGAAATTTACATTAGGGTCATGGAAAAGTCATGAAATTGACATCAGAGTCATGGAAAGTCATGAAATTTACATCAGGGTCATGGAAAAGTCATGAAATTAACATTAGGGTCATGGAAATGTCATGAAATTTGCATCAGGGTCATGGAAAAGTCATGAAATTTGCATCAGGGTCATGGAAAAGTCATGAAATTTACATTAGGGTCATGGAAAAGTCATGAAATTGACATTAGGGTCATGGAAAAGTCATGTAAGTTGCATCAGGGTCATGGAAAAGTCATGAAATTTACGGCTGGATCACGGAAAAGTCATGAACCTTACATCAGGGTCACGGAAAAGTCATGAAATTTGCATCAGGGTCATGGAAAAGTCATGAAATATACATCAGGGTCATGGAAAAGTCATGAAATTTACAACATGGTTATGGGATTTTTGGCTTTTCATTGATTTACAAAATTAAAATTCGTGTTTAAATTCTTCATTTTTAACCCATTTCCGAAAAAAATATTTGGACTATGGTGTGTTCTTGGCTAATAATCATGTCGCCACGGTGGTGGAAAGTTTTTGAAAATCGCTGTTGTTGTTATGACATAAACCTTGAACGACCCCATATTCTAATAGCATGGCAACATTTTTGAAGTCATGAAGGAATCGTGGAATTTGCAATACCAAATCTGGTAAACACCCTGATTCATGGAAAATTCCATTGAGGAAGATGAAATGTATCGAAAAGATGTTGGATGGAAACAATCGCTATTTTGTTATAACATAAACCTTGAACGACCCCATATTCCAATAGCAAGGGAACATTTTTGAAGTCATGGAAGAGTCATTGCATTCGCAATACCAAATCCGAAACACACCCTGATTCACTCTTCACATATGCGTCAATTGAACAAAATGCCATTAAGGAAGATGAAATGCATGGAAAAGATGTTGTTGTAGGCTATGCATTTTTTTCTCCTTTTTTTCGAGAAAGATACAGCACAAGTCTGAAAAATCCCTGGCTCTGGCTTGCATGGTTAACAGCACACGACATGGAGGATTCTTCTGTGTGCTCCTATGGTATATGCGCCAATGGATATCGGGTTGATACATTACAGAGATTTGATGGTGGTCAGAATATTTACTCACACGAAGGGGATACAGCCTGGATCGCCGACTGTCCCTCCCAAACTTGAGTCGGCATTGCTGGTCCGCATTGTACCTCTGCCCCGGCAACCCTTGCGTTGCCGCTTCGGCAATGTTGGCCAGCATCGTACTGCTGTCTCTCAGACATTGAGCGTGAGGAGAGCTGACATAAACTAAATCAAGAAACTGCACTTTTCAAATTCAGACTTGGTCTTTGAAATTGGCAGTGGTCAGTTACCTGAGGAAGTGCTGCAAGTAGTCACGGCTGCAGTCCGACCAGGACGTCTTGCCCCCTCCTAAGGTCGCAGACATGATGTAAGACTCCGGGTCGCAAGAATTGTACGGTAGGCCATCGTGCCGCATTCCTAAACTGCAAAATAGGAGTTTGGTCGTATCTCAATATCCATTGGCAAATGTTATGACCTAAGACCTAATGGTTGAAAGTGGCAATTCCAGAAACAGATACCTGTGGCCAATTTCGTGAGCAACAACATAAACAGCCTCGAAATGACGACCTTCGTTTATGGTGCAGCTTCGGGAAGGGAAACACATTCCAGAAACAGGTGCCAAACCTGTGCAATGGAACAGAACGAGGTTAGGCAGTTCGTTCCCATTTTGCCATGCAGTAACAATTGTTTGGCTCGACATTGACCTACTACTCTGTCGTCCATCGGCAGTGGGCCATTCTGAGTGAAAAGATTTAATCTATTGAGGCAAAAAAGTTTCATGAGTGATTTTAATGGATTTTGAAGGCCTGAAATTCTTTCATGGGAAGCCGAAGACTTACCCAGTCAATATGATGGCGTGATCCCAGTGGTGAGGATCCTCGTCTGAAGCTGGGTTGAGGACTTTCTGCCATTGACAAAAATTCGTTAGAAACTTATCTATGTCCTTGGAGCGATCCAGTCCCTGGAACAATGGCATTTGTTCTCGTTATTTGCACAACGTAATGCGATACACTGCATTGTTATTTCAGTGACAGTGTATGGGCACCAACCATCTCGATTGTCTTGTTTACTATTGTTTACTTGTGGTTTACTCACTTTAACATCGTTATCGAGGATTTCTAGTCTGATTACTGGTAGATGCAGGTTGCTGCCCAGCGACCGGTGGTTGAAGACCAACTGGACCTGGACACAAGTTAAAATTGGTGTGAATTACATTTCGAATCATTACATTGGTAATATGTTAGGGAATACCAGGGTGTCTACTAGGCCGGAAATCCTGGAAATATATTGGAAATTTTTTTTTTTGATATTGGAAATACTGGAAAATATACTGGAGCTTTTTCTTGATACTGGACATTTTCAATTAATTTTTTGAGAAGAGCGCCCTAAAGATTACTTGCTATGACATCCACAATCCGTCATATGCAGTTGAGTTTTTCAAAAATGTCGGCTATGGCGTTCCCTTAATTTTTAATATTATTAATTTTTTAAAGACACGAGCTAGAAGCCATCATTTGTGACAGTTTTTTTTTCTAAAACTGTCTGAAATGTTTGCTATATATTCTGGAAAATCCGGAAAAATGAAATTATGGTTGAATAAAAGATGTTTAAAAGTTTAAATTTAAACATCCGAAATGTTCTTGCAGACTGATGACGCTCGGAATTTGTTGATAGTCATCCTTTTGTATTGTGAAGAAACTTGCGACAGTTTTTTCTAAAATCGTCTGAAATGTTCGCTATACGTACTGGAAAATCCTGGAAAAATGAAATTATGGTTCAGTATAAGTTGTTTAAATTTAAACATCCGAAATGTTCTTGCGGACTGATGACGCTGTGAATTTTTTGATAGTCATTCGTTTGTATTGTGAAGAAACTTCTCTATGGCAGAATCCATTCTTATTAAATCTCAATTTGTCTTATTTGAGCTGAGAGAACAATGCTATGATTTTTGCCAGCCTGCTTTTTCTCTTGTTACGTCTCTCACGAAAGGTTGCTGACAAGCCAGATTGAAGGCAGTTTGTCATTTTTCAATATAACAGCAAAATTAATTTGATATTTTTTAGTGACTAAGTGACTTTGGTTGAGGGTAGATGGGAAATTTCTTTCACTCGGTCTTATGAAAAACTCATTCTTCAATTTAAAACTTGGGCAAAAATATGTTAAAACATAAAGTTAAACCCATTAACTTAGCGTTTTATATTAACAAAGCCAGTACACGATTTGAAATTGATTGAACCATTGGCCTGTGGGGGCAATTCGATGAATATTTTAAACATGATTTATCGTTAATAGATGAAAGATAATCAATAACGTTGTGGTTTTCATTGGTCTGTATGACACTTATTGCGCCTCAGGAACGTTTCTAAACGTCAGATCATCCTCAGATTTATTTTGATAAACGAGAATTGGTCATTGTATGGCTTTCATACATGACAAGTGCAACCCCACTTTTACAACTTACCGCATTGGCCATTGTCAATACGACTTTGATTGTTTGCGATTCGGCATTATTGGGAAATATGCCGGAGATGACATCATAGAGATCTCGATCGATGAAGATGGCCGTCTCAATTACGGCTGTTGAGGTCACGTTAGGAATGGACCTTCTTCCTCTGGATTCTCCATCAGTGCTGTCCTGCTGGCCAGGGGTCTGGTGGTGCAGGACTCTCGAGGGGCAGTTGTGCGGCCCAGGCACGAAGTCATGGCGGTAAATCAAATGGGGGTGACTGCCGGAATTATTAATCGATCTTTTGGAGTTATGAGGCCCTGGTATTGGACGGATGACCAGATGTTCTTTTGATGTGGCGATAATTCCACTCTGCAAAATAGGGAATCTTCTTTAATACGAATTCCAGAAAGACTTGTCTGTCTCGTGTTCGAGGACTAGAATTACTTCCTGGAATTGTTTGGTGGTATAATATTTGTATGACGTTGGGTTTGTCTTGTATTTGCTATTATTTGACATTTCTGGATAAGTAATGTTTTTTTAAAATATGAAAAAAATCTGCAATGTGATGCGTTCAGCAAACTTTGTTTTCGTAGTGTGTCTGTTTGCGACTTCTTTCTCTGTGGAATCTTACTGTACAAGTTTCAGGAACTCTAGGAATAGCCAGCCGTATCTTCATTCGTATCGATTTCTTGGACAATTCAAGCTGGCCATCTCACCTTGTGGAAACCTCTGACAGTGCGGAAATGATCCGTTGAATTTGAAACCCTAAAGGAATCCTCTATAGGGAATCCGTCGCCTATGATTCCAGATAAACATGATTTATTCAACATACTGGTTCAGCTTTGCACAAGCTCTCACTTTCCGGAAAGTCACGGCATGTCAGGGAAATGAAAAAGTGTCAGGGAATTCGTGTAAATTCGTGAAAATGCAAGGGAAATTCATATAGTTTGCGTCGGACAATTGATTGGTCATCATCTTTTATAATTTAAATGTGGGATTAAATCCATCATTTTGCTTATTTTTTAAAAAATCTCATGTAAAATATCAGGGAAATTGAAATAGTTTGCTTCAGCCAATTGATTAGTCATCATCTTTTATAAACATTTGGGTATAATCCATCATTTTTATTATTTAAATTAATTCGTATAAAATTTCAGGTAAATCGGGTTAATTTCCATCAACCGAGTGAACAGCTTTTGTAAAAATTTGGGATAAAATTAACCATTTTTATTATATTTAAAATCGTGTAAAATACATGTATCAGGGAAATGACTGAAAAGTTGTCAAGAAATTCGGCGTCAGAATTTGAGTCATTTATAAGAAAAATGAGTTAAAATCCGTCACTTCTTTTTTCTAAAAATAAGTCGTGTAAAATGTCGTGGAAATTGAGATAGTTTGCATCAGATTAAAAATGCGGGCTAGAATCTATCATTTTTCTTATTTTTTAAAAATAAATCTTATGTGAAATATGAGGGAAAGACTGAAAGGTTATCAGGGAATGTCAGAGAAATCGACTTAAGAATTTGAGTCATCTTTTGTAAGAAAAATGAGATAAAATCCATCATTTCTCTTATTTACGAAATATCATGTAAAATGTCAGGGGAATTGAGATAGTTTGAATCAAAAATAAAAATGTTGGCTAAAATCCGTCCTTTTTCATTTGTGTTAATGTGAAATATCAGGGAAATGATTGAAAAGTTATCAGGAAATATCAGGAAAATCCAATGGGAACTGGTGTGGGATAAGTTGGCGTTATGGAATGATGAAAACACTGTACTTACGTATCCATCACATAGGTCAAGGGCCACTATTCCGTCATATTCGGGTGACCCAGTGTTTTCCATGGAGTCCTTTTGTAGCACCCTTCCGTGGTAATAGCAGTGTGGATCCACAGCCAAACTCTGGGCAGGTACAGGTACCTCAGAACCGTTTTCCGTGCGCTTGACCACCACCATAGATGGACTGGTCAGTTGCGGGTTGGGCCATACCTCAAGAAATAGACTTGACTTGAGCACGGTCAGGTTTAGGCGAAGATTCTCATCCGTTCTGAGCCATCTTCGGCGCCGCTTGGGAATGACCACAGGGGACAGGGGCACAACTTCGTAAGCTGGAACTGTTTGACGATAAAAAGTGTGGGCAATTTTGTGTTATGCTCGTACTTCTAATTTCCATCAGGAATCTTGTCGATTTCTTTTAATTTCTTTCTCATTGCGTTTGAGGGCAGTTGCCAATTCATGGAGAAACGCTGACAGCTAATTTGATTTGTAGATGGTTCGTTGCTAAGCACTTGGAAAATCGAAATCGAATGCTATTTAATTTATAAGACGAATTATAGTTCAAAACCAAATGGATGTTACTTCCATATTTTATTCAGTGATCGAATGTTTAGATTAAAAAAGCCGAAGGAAACTATGCGGAAGTTAGGACGAAACTTGTACATGTACTCAAATGCAACTGTCATCAGGCTTCCGTTGGGAGCTGTGCAATTTAAATATTTCCAGAAATGACTGCGTATGGACCTACATGTACAATGTACATGTAGTTCTTGGCATATCCGAAACGGCAAACTAATGAAGTAAATGGGGAAAATTTTCACATTTAATACGAAGTTGGCTCCACTGGGACTCACAAAAAGGTTTCCTGTAAGGCCTATGCGTTTTATCATATTTGAAGAATTTTGCCCTAACTTAGTAAAATGCTAGTAAAATGAAATTTTTAATCTGGAAAACCTCTGAAAGTCAGGAGATTTTGCGTTACTAAAGCTGTGGGAGCTAGCCCTGTTCTGTCTTGCAACTGCGGCGAGACCGGAAACATGATTTGGTTGAACGTCGCCAAAATCAAATTAATAAATGCAGCTTTTTCCTGCAGACATTTAATTAAATCTGCTTGTGGTTAATGTCGAAATGGAAAAAAACTAACAAAACAATTTGCTCAAGTGTATTTTTTTTTAACTGTTACTTTTTTTTGCTTACATCACTGCTTTTGCATACGGACATGTTGGTGGCTTGCGCTAAGTATAAGGACTATGCTGATGAATTAAATATCGATTCGGTGGTTTCACGTAAGCATTTTTTACGTTCTTTCAACTTTAAAAATGACCCATCTTGCACTGCACATGCTGCGTTCAGTCAAATTCAAATATCTGTCAGTTTCTCGTTGTTTCGTGTGTAATTTTATATGCAATATCGATTGTTATAAGTTGAAAGGTGTTTTTTTTTAAACATATTCACTTACGGTTATCCATTCTGCCAAATAAGTACATTAATTCACGTTCGGTTAAACGATAATCTTCCAATGTAGACGGTTTGTTCTGCAATCGATATAAAAGCTGCTTATTTTTAATGAAAGAAAAACAGAGCGGTGATCACTGATTCTAGGCTAGTCGTTACGGATCAAGATTGCTAAGCGCATAAAATGAAATTTAAAGTTTTGAAGCTGAAAATCCCTAAAAATTATTGAAGGATCATAATTAGTTGACATGTTAATAAGATGCGAGCTTTAGATACATTATTATACACCATTTTTTAATAAGTGATGACTACAGTAGCAGGCATGTGGTCAATGTAAAAAATTCATTGGAAATGAATTTCACAAGAAATCCAGCGCAAAACTGAGGGAATTCCCCTCTATTTAGGTCCTTAGTTTCATAAAAAACGTACTAAAATTTGATTAATTTTATCAGTTTTTAAAAAAATTGCCTACGGCGTTCTTTTCTGTTATTTCTGAGAATCTTAAAAAGGGGAATTGTCTAAAATCATTTTCATGAAAATATACTTGAAATCGATTTTTGATCGAAAAATGTGGTGTTCTCTTACATTTTAATATTTACACCAACACAATTTTGTTTTAGAGCAGCAAGTTGAAATCCACCATTTGTGGTCTAATTCTTGTAAATAAATTGCTTCTGGTGTTCTCAATATTGTATGTGGGTCGCGATCCATAGTTTGATAACCGTTGTTATGCATGTAACTCTTCAAAATGCGAAATTTTCTCAGAAATATTGGGTGAAAAATATGAAAAAATATGAAAAACTCAGGCAATTTTTTTTTCCACATGCAAATATCTGATGATATTTCTAAACATACAGTAATTTCCACGTTGCTGATACGCGATTTCTATACTAAAACTTATCTCCTGATTAAAGAATAATGTCTTACCATCAGGAATCCGTTGTCTTCCTCGCTCTTTGTCTCTGATTTAATTCCACTGAAAAGATGCACCAAAAGCAAACATATTTTCGATAATTTTCGACTGACTATTGCCATGGCAATTCGTTTCACTAAACAAGTACCGAAAGTTAATCCTCATCTAGCGAATGATCCGAGATGTTTAAACAACGAGATGAACATTGTCTAAAAGTGAAGGATTTGAGGCGGGATTTGGGAAGTGAACTTGAATGGGTTTTACTGTAATTAGGATAAGTCACATTCCCACTGTTTTTTAATTAACGGTTCATTCCGTCTTTGATGTTGAATCCCCGAAAACAATCGAATTTGCCCTCACACAATAATCGATTGAAACGACTGAATGGGGATTTTCTAGATCATTTCAATGACCCAGATATTTTAATGCCCCCACTGAGTGTCAAATGACTTTTTTCCCCTGGTGGCTGCAACTGACCTTCAATGGAAGGATGGTGAAGTCTCATCCTCAGCCATTCACCCAGTTTCCCTCCGTTATTTGGTCGCATTTCATTACCCATCATTGATTTTCACTGAATAGCTTTGGCTGTTTTTAATTCTGAATGCCTTCAAACTGAATGCCCTAAAATGGCGGAGTTTTTTTTTGCTTCATTTCACATTCATCTCTTTGGGTTCCTTTGCCTTTGCTGACGTCCCTCGATGACCTCCTTACTGAGCTTCTTACATGTATCTTAGCTCGTGGGCTTGCAGGGTTTGCCTCCTACTAGGAGCAACGGCTTCTTCTTAATTAAGACGCTTGTTGCATTTTCTTAGAAATTACGCCAATTTTCAAACGCAATTAATTATAGTCTGTCTGCTTTTGCATATTTTGCGGAGATATCAGTGAGTGCCAGTCGCTAAATACATGTTCGCTTAAGGGCCTTACAAAGCTTGATTATTGGCATGGAACAGGCTGGAAAAACAAAATTTCAGTGATTACAGGGTTTCCTTAGACCTAGAAAACTTGGACCTGTCACGGAAATTGGAACCTGGAAAAGTCAGGGAAAATGTATTTGCTTTGAAAAAGTCTGGGAAATTCAACAAATCAGCAATACATTTTACATAGCACAGGGTTCCCACTTTCTGGAAAGTCAGGAAATTTCTGAGAAATAAAAAAGTGTCGGGGAATTCGTGAAAATTCATAAAAATGGCAGGGAATTGAGATAGTTGCGCCAGCTAATTTATTAGTCGTCATCTTTTATGAAAGCTGAGATAAAGTTAATCATTTTTCCTGTTTTATAAAAAACATCTGATATAAAATGGCAGGGAAATGGCTGAAAAGTTGTTAGGGAATGTTAGGGAAATAGACTTGAGTATATGAGTGGGAACTCTGAACTAATTATTGGTTAGCACAAAATTCAAAGGGACACAAGCAATTCTGTGGAAGAAATCAGTAATGAAATTGTCATTTTAAAAAACTAATCTAAATTTGCTGTTTCCTTATGAAAACTTGTGTTCTGTCTCCTGTTCATCGATAACAAGCAATAAATGTAGCATTCCTTAAGTTGGCAGATGCCATATTTTTGTATTTTCAGTGGTTAGAGTGGTCAGGGGATTTTTTTAAACCTGGAAATTTTTGGTCACTTTCTTCTCTTCAGGGAAGCCGATTACAACCTATTCCTTAGATCTTTTCAATTTCCCGCACAATTGTTTTTCTATCAAAATCTTCTTTCCAAAGGCACTCTATTCGCGCCCTTAGCCTATAGGGCCTCTTCCACTTTTAACAATTTTTTTCATTTTTTTGTCTTCATCATCGACTTTTTGTGGTTGAGTGAATGCAAGTTTAATGGATCGTTCTTAACGTCCTCCTGCACCATTTTTATGGCAAGAACGACGTCAATTTCAGTATCGAAATTCATTCTGTGTGGTGTTACGATAGGGAATTTAACACTGCTATTGGCTTTCAATTGATACCTTGAATGAGATTCTGGAGCGAGTGACAATGGATGGAAACCATTGTTCGAACTACATGTACATGTACATGTAGCTGGTTATTCAGCCTTGATCAAATAGGATTTGAAATTGCTGTCGCTTCGGATTGATTAACTATGAGCTCCTTAGATTAATCTCTCTCTACTCTACCTGTAGTACTCGGTACCTGCAACTTTTGGCTTTGCATTTGCCTTGACAACGCTTTGATATCGATTGAAATATTCATCTTTCGTAACTAGCAGCTATCAGCAACTTCGTCTTCTTAGTTGTTCATTTATTAGCAAACAAAAATATTTTTCCGCTCTAAATATGAAACATACTAAGATATTTTTCAATTTTATAACGCAGCAAGAATCGATGGTTCGTAATTGCATTAGTATTATCAAAACTAGGTTTCAGTAATTTGATCATGCACACATACTCGTGGCTGGACTATCTTAGACGTTTTACACAATTTCTATCGTTTATTTTTCCTCTGGCATTGTTAATTCCATCTATCTTGTGGGAGAGACATTTTAATACGAGTTAGGCACTCTCTTTGGCTATTAAGCATCTTAAAATTCTAAAGAATATGAATAGCATTACCGTTCCACCATGTTCAAAAAAAATATTTATGCATAGCGTTGTGTCTGGGTCTCTTGAAGCATGCAAAAAAATGAAAAAAGCAGAATTCACCAGATGAGCCTAACCTGTTTTTTATTGCTATAACTGAGAAATCCCATAAGCTTCAACATTCTGGGAAAAAACTTGTACATGGGATTTGTGTCTCTTATGCTCTACTGGCTAGAAAAACACGAGTTTTTGAGTCGCTGGAGCATAAACAAAGGCACAAATCACTGGCTCATTCTGTCTTAAATGCACGTATATTGTATCCGTTATCGAACATTTTCGAAAGCGAAAGGAAATTTAAAAAAATTCGATTACCCAAATAAAAAAGCTAAATATAGAAATAATTCAGAAAACGTGGGAAATCGAAAGTTGTTGTTTAGCTCCATTTTGCATAATCGCATGCAAATGACACTATAAATAGATTTCGCCAAGCCACAATAATGGAATCAAATTGTCTCCAGTTGAGGAAAACATATTCTATGCTAAGCTAGGAACGTATGCGTTATGTATCACACCCATACCTCGTTTTACGGCCTAGATAGGTTCTTGGAAAGTAGGCCGTAAAGCGAAATGCTGTTTAACGAATCATGTTTTCGCATACAAATCCATGTTAATTTAACAGGAACCGTTCTAATTTCAGTAAAAGAATCAAAACAACGGTAACCTATGTTTCCATTACATTTTTCAAAAATACATGTGCATATACTGTATACGATGTACTTGTAACAAACAAATTACAATCTTGAAGAATAGTTCTAATCAGAGTCAGACATTTGCATGTACATAACTGTATATCCGCAATTGTGGATAGTCCCGGTTTAAAAAACTGATCAAAATTCTGTGACATCAGGTATCCTCGTTTTGCCATGATCTATGACCTGTAGTGGCCGTTATAAGGAATTTTTTTGGCTGTAAAACGAAGCATTGCCATAAATCCAAAAAAGCCGTTATTGCGAAATGCCGTATAAAGCGGTATGGGTGCACTGTGCTTAAAATCTGGGTTTCACCTTTCGAAATTGAATTCATTGCTGATAGACGCCACTTTTGATCTGATATTATTGGAATCGACATTTAATGAAAACAGGCTTGTATTCGAAACGCTTGACGTGCAATACGAATCAATCGACCATGTGAAAACTTCATGAACGGTCATGACTCTCACCTTCAGTTGAAATTGAACCGTGAAACGTTTAGATTTCGGGCTCAACGTGCTTTATTTTATTGGTTTCATCTTTGGCTTCTGTGTGCTGTTTTCATTGGGTATTGTTGTACGGACAAAAGCAGCCATGCAGTCATCGGACTTCAATATCAGGCTAAATCAAACATCCACGGAGGAAAACCCTGAAACAACACGGTTCCTCTCATTCTCGTTTCCTTTCTGCACAGGTCTTCCGGTTCAGTGGATGTAAAACAACTCGCCATTCTACCAAATCTATCATTAGTTTTAGAACATCCGGGGTTTGAATCTTGTCTGCACTGCTCGACTTTTATGTCAGCATATGGCATTTAAATAGCCTTTTCATTGCTGATCGTAAATTATTATAAACTTGTTTGGACGAACTTAATGCACCGTATATTTAATGTACTAAGCTATCAGTTATGGAATGTTTGATTCACGGAAAGCCATGTGCATGTAAAATAATGGGGTTCTCGAAGGCGTTTTAAGTATTAAAATCAACACCTGTATAAAATATAATAGTTTAGCACTCACTGCTGTCTACCCGTACATGTATGTAATCCGTGAACGTCTGTTTGGGATTAGAAATCCCGTTGGGAATGTGGTTTCAGTCTAATGTCTGATAAATTGATTCTTAACAGGTCAGTGAGCTGCAAATTGATTGTCTGAATGGTATTTGCTTTACGGCCACAATGTGACCAATAAAGAAAGATGGCGCTGAGAGTTAGTGCAAGATTTAGACGATGGGAGGCCCTAGGCCATTTCACTTGTGAGGAATCCCCCAACCCCCTCCCTCACAACATTATCATACGGTAAATCCAATAATTGGATACACATATTCTGATTACGAAAGTTTTCCATCATCTGCCAAGGTATCATTTAGTCGCCATTAAATACACTGTGCAGTTCTATCATACTACCCTACTGCCAGCAAATATACATAATTATATCGACCTTTTACGAAATACTAAATTAGGCAGTAGATTTACTGTATGGTACGTATGCCCTTTGGTACGTAAGCTTTTATCTTGTTGATATATTAATTTATTAATACACCTGCTATAATTTTTAATGAAAACTGTTAGCAAAGCACCCGAATTGGAATTCTGGCATGTGCGATTTTGAATTTTACAAATTTTATGATTGTGTTTCACTGCAATTACTAGTAATATACATGTAATTTTCTATTTCAAGTTTATTAAAACAAAAATGAATTTATAACTTAAAACACACTAAGTTTACACACAGACTTTAAATCACTGTAACCTAAGTAAGTCGTGCGTGTAAACCAGTTTCGCCTACCAGGTGAGTTAATGCAGACTCGATTTGAGAATTCCCATTGGGGTTGTTTTATTCAAGACACTCGCTCAATGCAAGTAGCGAACACCCCATCCACATAGCCTTGCAAACGTATGGATACAATGGTATCGGGCAATATGATGTATCTGGTTTTAGAAAACCATGATAGAACACAACCCCAACTTGGCCTGATGAGAAACTTTATTAGCGGCCATGTACATGTAATTCCATAACTCATTGAATTGGTGTAAGTATATGTTTAACAATGCCCTCATGTAAAAGTAGTGACACTCGATAGGCGCAGTTGGTATGACTATTTCACCTAATATAGTACATACCTAATAACATTGACTCAGCGAAAATATTTTCAAGAACGAGTTTGTGAAAACATGTTTCTACAAACAGATTCTACATTACCAGCAAACAAAGGAAATGTTTGCCGACACAGCCTTTTCCGCAAACATGTTTCCACCAACACCAGGCATGTAGTAAATCGGTTCTGTAATGCCGATAGGGGGCACTGCGAAATTGAGCTCTTTTAAACTGATACGTATATACTGTATAGATAGTTTGCGCTCCACGTAAAACGTGGACGTAACGAAAACGTGTGACGTCACGTTTAGCATTGCAAATCAATGGGAGCAGATCTCGTGCCATGGAATAAAAATTTTGACGTGTACAGCTTTCGCTATCTTTT